>CAJQZJ010032716.1:4003318-4042139 GCA_907164525.1 Lophiomys imhausi
CAGTTGAAGCAAGTGGTTTTTCTTGCCAAGAGAATGGCTTACCACCACGGGGAGGGGTGGGGCTTTTTGTTTGTTTGTTTTGGTTTTGGTTGTGAGCCTAGCCTTTATCGGCTGAGCCCTCTCTCCAGCCCACTTTGTTTTGTTTTTAACATTTATTTATTTTCTTAAAGTTGCATCACAAGCATATTCCCCTCCCTCTTCCCCTTCCAGCCCTACCCTCCTACCCTCTTCCCCCTCACCTTCACCCTATCTGCTTTTTTAAAAAAGATGTACCTTTTCCCTCGCAGCAACTCCCCCTTTTAGTCCAATAAGGACTTTTTTTAGTCCAAAAGGCTCTTTTTCTTATAACAATAAATACAATACAATACAATAAGAATAATTCATCCACAATTATGAAATTACAAGGTATAATATACATTCCCAATGCCCAAACCATACGTATTTGGCAACTGATATTAATATTCTATTATCTATCTTGATGAGTGTAAAGTTCTATACCTAACTCAGTTTCCATCCTAACTTGCATTACCAACTTAAAAACATCTTCTTAGACTTTGAATATCCAACTGTTTAAATACATAAACCTATGGGGAATATTTCTATTAAAACCACACCAATAGACAACCATTTGGCGTTGATATGCAACAATGGCTAACACTCACTGACACTTTCAATGGATTCAGCATGTCTTGCCATTCATTTATGTTATTCTGTCAACAACTTGAGGATATCATGTGTTTATTTATCCCTCATTTTCCACATTGGTAAACAGAGTCAAACAGTAACTAAGTCAAACCATCTAGGACACTCAGAATTTGTAGCTTTCAGTACATGGAAATTTCATTGAAAAAAAAAACTATTTACTTTATTTTCCTTGAGAGACAATGATAATAGCAGTTAGTATAGTTATGTTTGGGTTTTCATTGATCTGAAATAGTTGCTGCACAAATCCAGAGGGGCAGTCACCTCTGTCTCAGGCATAGCATCTATGTATGCTCATTCTCCAAAATCTGTGTGCACCTTCCACAAGATGTACAAGACAATTTGCTATATCATAAGAAAAAGTATCTTTCCTACTCCTATTTATTTTGTCTATGAAAATACAACAAAATAAGGCATACCAATGAATAAAATAAGGAATGGTAATAATGTTATAAGTTATAAATAAATACACTTAGAGCTGAGATGCTGAGAATTTGTATGTTTATATATAGGAGGTATGATCAAAACTTTCTGGGAAATGCAAGTCTATTAGATAGGTAAGTGGGTAGCCTCTAAACAAGCCTAAGAATTTGGAAAACTCACAACTGATTTCACTTCTTTGTCATCAATCTAGAATATACTAGAAAGAAGACTGGGGCAGTGGTATAGGCACCATCTATTTCCTTTCTGGTATTGAATTGTCACCAGGGTCTGAGCAAAGGCTCTATCATTGTATCTGTTAAGGAGATTTGCTATTTGCTAATGAGGTCACAATAAAAACTCTATGTACTTATTTCTCTTGTTTATAAAGTGATTGTGAATGATATTAATATTCTATTATCCATCTATCTCAATGAGTTTAAAGTTCTATACCTAACTAAGTTTCCATCCTAACTCACATCATCAACTTAAAAACATCTTCTTAGACCTAGAACATCCTTTTAATTCCCAAACAACTTAAAATTGAACTGTGAGACTATAACTATCTAGTCTTCAACCACATCTGAGACCTGAGAAGGATAAGTATATATGATTATATAGAAAGTGCAGAGCCAGCAGCTTTGAAAACTAAGAAATAACCGACAACTGGATGCCTTCACAGTCCCCAATTTCTCTCAATACACTAGAGCATCTTTCTTCAGCCTTTTGGCCCAGTGTCTCTGACAGACATTAATTGTAAATCAGGAATTATAAAGGACTTGCCTACCCTGTCTTGGCAGAGCTAGGCTGTTGATTCACCTGTTTCCAAGTTTTGTAGATAGATGGGTAATAGAATATTAATATCAGTGGCCAAATATATACGGGCTGGACATTGGGAATGTAGGTTATACCTTATAATTTTCATAATTGTGGCATAATTATTCTTATTGTTTTGTATTGTATTTATTGTTATAAGAAAAAGAGTCATTTATTGGACTAAAAGGGGGAGCTGTTGGGGGGGGGGAAAGACATACCTTAAACTTAAAAAAAACAGATAGGAGAGTGAGGGGGAAGAGGGTAGGAGGGTGGGACTGGAAGGGGGAGGAGAGGGTTTTAATTGAGATGTAACTTGAAGAAATAAAAAAATTTTTCAGTCATTAAAAAAAACAAAACACAAAAAAAATAAAGTGACTGTGACAACAGCAGTTTTAAGCTTATTTGGAGGGATCATTAAAATAATGTAGTTTTCTAGTAGAAGAGAAAGTGGGAAAAAGCTTCAAACTCATTGGCACAAGTGACAACTTTCTAAACAGAACAGCAACAGCTCAGGATCTAAGACCAACAATCAATAAATAGGACCTTATGAAACTGAAAACCTTCAGTAAGCCAAATGACACTGTCATTAGAACAAAACGACAACAACCTACAAGACTGGGAAAAGATCTTTACCAACACCACATCCTACAGAGGGCTAATATCCAAAAACATAAAGAACTCAAGAAATTAAACACCAAGAAACCAAATAATCCAATCAAAAAATGGAGTACAGAGCTAAACCGAGAATTCACAAAGGAGGAATCTCTAATGGCCATGAGACAGTTGAAGAAAAGTTCAGTGTCCTTAATCATCAGAGAAATGCAACTCAAGACGACTCTAAAATTCCATCTCACACCTGTCAGAATGGCTAAGATCCAAAACTCAAATGACAGCACATGCTGTTGAGGTTGTGGAGAAAGGGGAACACTCCTCTATTGCTGGTTTGAGTGAAAACTTGTACAACCATTATGGAAATCAGTCTGGTGATATCTTAGAAAACTTGGAATAGCTCTACCTCAAGACCCAGCCATACTACTCCTGGGCATAAATCCAAACAATTCCTCACCAAACCACAAGGACATCTCTTCAATAATGTTTGTAGTAGCTTTATTTGTAATAGCTAGAAACTGGAAACAACCCAGATGCCCTTCAACCAAAGAATGGATTTAAAAAAAAAAAAAAACTTGTGGTACATTTGCACAATGGAATACTACTCAGCTATCAGAATCAAGGAAATTATGCAATTTGCAACTAAATGGATGGAACTAGAAAAGCTCATCCTGAGTGAGCTAACCCAGATCCAGAAAGATACACATGGCATGTATTCATGTATAACTGGGTGTTAGCCATATAGTACAGGATAACTATCCTACAACCCACAGACTCAAAGGAACAGGAACCTAGCATAACTATCCTATGAGAAATTCCACCCAGCAGCAGATCAAAACAGATGCTGAGACACACAGTCAAACATTAGGTGGAACTCTGGGAGTCCTGTATAAGAGAGGGAAGAGGACTAGAGAGACCCAGAGGGGTTAAGATCAACACATGAAGATCAACAGAACCAACTAACCAAGACCAGTAGAGGCTTACAGCAACTGAAACACTAACCAAAACAACAAGAAAAAAAAAAGCTTAGACTTGACCTAGACTTCCCTATACAAATATAGAAGATATGCTTGGTTTCATTGATTCTTTGTATTGTTCTTTTTGTTTCTAAGTTATTAATTTCAGCCTTGAGTTTGGTAACTTCCTGCCATCTGCTTCTCTTGGGAGTGTTTGCGTCTTTTTTTTTTTTTCTAGTGCTTCTAGTTCTGCTATTTAGTTGCTAATATGAGCTGTCACCATTTTCTTTTTGAAGGCACTTAGTATTATGAACTTTTCTTGTAGCACTGCTTTCATTGGATTTTAGGAAGTCTTTGATTTCCTTCTTTTTTTGTTCTCTGACCCAGTGGTCACTAAGTGGGGAGTTTTTCAGTTTCCACGAATGTGTAGGTTTTTTGTTATTTCTGTTGTTGTTGAAGTCCAGCTTTAATCTTGTGGTCTGATAAGATACAAGAGGTTATTTCAATTTTCTTGTATCTGTTGAGGCTTGCTTTATGACCAACTATATGGTTAATTTTGGAGAAGGTTCTGTGAGGTGCTGATAGAACATAGGCAACTTGGTCCTCATACAGATCCCTTAACAAGTAGGGGTGGGGTGGTCTCAGTCATGATCTCTGTAACCTGTTAGTGGGACACTTTACCCTAGTGGAGTTGCCATGTCAGGCCCCAGAGCAAGAGGAAGATCTTAGCCCTCATGTGACTGATGAACTGAGAGGGGTTGATATTGGGAGCCCCCACACTAAAGGAGTAGGATATGTGGGCGAGGGGATAGAGGCTGGGAGGGAGGGACGGGAAGGGGAGGAGGTGAGGGCTGTGATCAAGATGTAACTTGAATTAATAAATAAATGTATTTTTAAAAAATAATGCAGTTTCTTTCATTCTGCAACTCATATCAGACAATGGAATCTTGGGCCATCCAAATGGCCTGAGTTTAATCCCCAAGACCCATGTGATGGAAGGAGAGAAATAACTTCTGCAAGATATGATCTGTCTGCCACACACATACCATGAGATGTGCACACCCCTACATACACATATTAAAAAAATAAATACTTTTAAAAAAATAAATGGAATCTTAGAGCTGAGTGTGGTTGCCCATGTCTATAATCTCAGCATTCCTGGGGTTGAGGCAAGAGGATTGCCACAGGTTTGAATCTATGCCAGGTTTTTTACTTCATGAAATTCAACTGGCCTTGTGAAGTTGTGAATTTGGGTCTTGAGGAGCCTTGCCATTTTTGCTGTACTTCTGTTAGAACACCCCCCTCATCATATGGAGAAGCCCAGGCCAGTCAACTAGAAACTAAAAGAATACAGGAAGAGACTGGCCCACCAGAGAGACAGTACCAAACCTGACTTCCCAGTGAATCCATGCACGAGCACCCAGCCCTTCTGGGCACCCTGTTATCAACACAAGAACCACTTAGCTGAGCCCAGTTCAAACTACTGAACTAAAGATTCACATGTTGGTATAAAAAGAGTCATTCAAAAATTCTGAATGTGTGGAGTGGTTTGTAACACACTCAGTAACTGGTACAGTTATTAATCAATACTGTTACTCTACTTCATGTTCTTCTAGGTTCCATGAAAAAGCAAAGGGGGATGATAAACCCCAAACATCACATTAGAAAATAGACTGTACTACTTGACAAGGTCCACACTCAAATGGAACCTGTGGAAATCATCCACGTGGCAACGGAGACATTATGGGTTGTGTTCATTCTTCTTTGTTTTAATTAGAGAATAAACAACCACACTTTTGTTATATTACTATCCAGCACAAACATGTGCAGTTGGGAAATAAGTGTGTACACTGAGTCTTTGATAGTGATGTGGCATTTTATGTGTTAACTGTTCTATCCAAGATTGTAGGTGAGCTACATCAGAATATGAATCCATGTACACCACTAGTTTAAGTTGACAAATCTAAGACCAAATCCCAGACTAGAGGACCTACACACCCAAATAACAGGAACTAAACACAAAGTAAAATGAACAGAGCATTTACTATACAGAAATCAAAGAATTCTCAAAAAAGCAATTGTCTTCCTTTGAGGAATTAAGTATAATAGTTGCATTTTAAATTATGAAGTTTTCTGAAGTATAAATATGGAAGGAATGCATTTTTAAAGTAGAATCATCTAAATTATACGCTAGTGAATGTTCCATAATTAGGTTTATGGATGAGTGCATCTGGAAAGCATCTCTCTTCTAAGCAAGAGAATTAGGCAATGTGTATTACACTGTGGGAGAACCATGGAGGTCCCAATCTACTTTAAGACTAATTATGGAGGCCTGGGGAGATGGCTCAGTATTTTGAAAGCATGTGTTGCTCTCGAAAATGACCTGTGCTGGATCCCCAGCACCTATACTGGGAGGGTAACAACTGCCCATGACTCCAGTTCTGGGGATCTGCTGCCCTCTTCTGCCCTGCACAGGTATCCACACAAATGTGGAACACACACACACACACACACACACACACACACACACACACACACACAAAATCTTAAAAAGAGAACAAATCTGAAACTCTTCTAACGTATGTTCAATAAAAGAGAAAACAATGTGAGTCCCAAGAGTCAAGAAATTAACTGTGCAGACAAGCAGAAACACTGGGCACATATGTGGGGTTTCTTAGAATTTCATTGCTAACATAAACTTCAATCTGACAGTGTAAACAATGTCTAAGAGAAGATATTACAATGGAGCTCTGTGCTCATGGCCATGTTTAGCAAGGATTAATACTTTTACATTCATGCAAGAGTACCTGCCACACAAACTCTTGAGGGCTATGAGGAATGACAAAGAAAGTAATGGAGGTGAGGGTGTCACCACCAGGGAGGCTTTGGCTTGGCCCCACCCCTTTGCCTTCAAACATACCCTGACTAATCACTGTCTCCTGGATGCGTTAGACCTGATCGTCATCCTTGTAGGTCTACCCAGACTTTCTGATGTTAGAGGTGTGTCACAGGTTCACAGGAGTGAAGCAGCTTACCCGGGAGCACACATACCAGAGTCTAACTAACAGTCTCCTGGTCCTTTGTTCTAGTCATGTATTAGGATACCTTCGGGTGATCACTTTAGGGTCGATGCAATTTTCTGTTTGAGTTAATCCAATTCACAGCAGCAACTTCCCAGACTCCTTGGAGCCTTGTCCCTGCCTTCAGGTTCCATCCTGAGGGACCTACCCAGTTTATAACTAAAGTGTCATGAGCTCAGAATCCAAACTTGATACAGCTCTGGTTGGCAGGAACCACTCTGAGCTTGAGCATAATAAACACAAACAACCAGCCTTCCAGAAGACCCATAGCCAGTCTTCATCTTCAAAAATGGCAATATATTCCATCAGCTGCACAGACATGAAGGGCAAATAGAATATATCACGTTTCATGGTTCATCATAGGCTGTGTCTTATTTTAGCACAGCTGCTCTTGACTGGGGTGGTTTTTACCACAAAAGACATTTGGCCGTGTCAAGAGGGAATCCTTAGTCACAGATGGAGAAAGGATTGTATGCTACTGGCTTCAAATTGGACTATTGCTTGGATCTGAACCCCCTCCCCTATAGGATCATGATTTAAATGCTGGGTACCTAGGTTGTGGAGCCTTTAGAAAGTGGGGTGTGTATGAAGGAAATAAGACACCAGGGGAAGTTCCTTGACTCTGGCCTGCATTCTCTGTTTCCTGTGTGCCATTATGTAAACTGTCAGCAGCACGAACTCCCATCACAACAGACTGAGTCACCTCAGTCTACCTTGCCTGTCACAAACGACCTAGGTCTCCTTCAAACTTGGGGCCAAAATAAATCCCTAAATGTCAGTGTTTCTGCCAGGTATTTCAGCCACAACAATGCTAAAACAGATCTGAAGAGTCTAGAGGTACTGTTGAATGTCCTATAGTGCATGGAGCTGCCCTCCATAACAATGACCCCTGAATTTGTCGTGGTTAAGAAACCCTGCGGTAATGCCTATGAAACACTTACAGCTTCTTTTTGTCAAAAAAAAAAAAATTACAGGCAACAATAGTATTACCTTACAGAATACTTGCCATCCCTGAACAAGAGGCTCTATGCTAAGTCTTCAGTATGGGTCTATCTCACAATAAACAAAGGACTCATTGATTCATCAAATACACATGGCATAGACACCCAGGATAGGGATGGGTGAAACACTTTTCCTTTCTGCTTCTAATGGAGACAAAAGGCTAGAGTGAGACATCCATCAATCAAACAGTGGCACAAACAATAATAGTTGCCATTATTGTCATTGTTATTATTAAGAGAATTGCTCCTTTTGGTGACTTCTCCATGCTTTTATTCCTAAGCTTTTACTGTGATATATACATATACATATACATATACATACACATACACATACACATACACATACACATACACATACATATACACATACACATACACATACACATACACATACACATACACATATACATATACATTTGTTGTTCATTCCAAGGCTAGTACCAACTGTAAGGTACCAATCTTCCATGCCCACCCTGGGATGGAAGAACAAAAAGGTGTCTGCTCATCTGTCAGCTCTCTGAACTCTAGAAGCCACTGCCTGCAAGTTCTAATTGCCTGCTCCTAACTCCACAGTGTGTAGAATAGGGGACATGTGATCTGTGGGCAGCCCTGCCACCACACTGTGTTGCTATAGCAAGGATGCCCTTTATTGATCAGACTCGCTCAGAGTCATGCATCTTTCCAGCCTCTGCTGAGCTCCCCAAGGGGAAGCTGGCAGGCAGCATGTTCTCTCTAGACCAACACTGATCTCTCTCTCTAGTTCTTCCTTCTCTCCCGTCCCGGGTACCTTAAGTCTGTTTGAAAAAAAAAAAAACAAAAACAAAAACAAAAACAAAAAAACCAATACCTAATGCTTCTCTGTGGTGTCATGTCATTCACACACTAATTTGAAGTCGTAGATCAACACTAAGGAGGAACTCCAGGGAACAGAAATTTGAAGGCTTCTCCATACCTAAAGCACTCTGAATCAGCAAAGAGCAAACCAATCACCACACCTCCCCAAGAGAATCGCTTATCCTTTAATTTCACCACTTCCATGATGCCCCCTTCCTACCAACATTTCTATTCCAGGGAGTTTGACACGAACCTTGGAGAAGGGCAGTATGTTTGTTATGGGTTAGAAAACCAAAGTCCTAAGAAGTCCTCAGACTTGCTCAAAGGTCATGGGGCCTGCCAGTGGCTGTACAAGTCAGAGCAATAGCACATTTCTTTCTCCTTCTATTTTGTTAGCCAAAGAGAATGAGCACTGGGGGGTGTTTCAATGTGGACTCCAGATCCTTTACCAGGAAGTGGCCAGCATAGGTCATGGTAAGAGGGTGACTTAGAAGGTGACACCCAACCTTGGTTTCCACCTAACTCTTTGCTTCCTGGTTTGTCACCATATAAAGTGCCTCCACTCCACATTCCTTCTGCCACACACAGAGTCACCCCAACATGCCTTCCCTGTTGTGATGGTCTGAAATCCCCTCAAACTGTGAGCAAAATAAACCTTTCCTCCCTCAGGTTCTTCTGTCACAGGGACACAAAGCTAACGCAGACCAACATCTATGTCTATCCACTGCCTCGTGTCAAGAGCATGATCCATCAACAGCTGACAGTGTGCACAAGCTGCAAAAATGACTCTGTTGTTTCACCTCCAACCCCAAAACCTCACACCATAAATCTAACTGGAATATATCGGGAAGGTAATTTTTAGATTTGGGGACCAAATTTTATAAAGCCATCCATGCACATGCACACACATATGCTATTCTGTACATGTGAAGGTCAGACTATGACAACTTTATGGATCCCTTTCTCTCCATTTTCACACAGATTCTGGGAACTGAACTCAGGTGTTCAGATTTGCATGCCAAGCATTTTACCCACTGAGTCGTCTTACCTAAAGGATAAACTCTTCTCTTTTTGGTTTTTTGAGGCAAGGTTTTCCTGGGTAGCCTTGGCTGTCCTAGACCTAGCTCTGTAGATCAGGCTGGCCTCAAACTCACAGAGATCCACCTGCCTCCACCTCCTGAGTCCTAGGATTAAGGTAGGCACTATCACCATAGCTAGTAATCCCTGGCTCCTCAACAGTGCCTCTTTCTCTTAAGTCTCTTAAGTCCCCACACAAATAATTAGGCAAAGAATAACTCCTGTCCCACATTAAAAATAAATGTATAGATTCACTGAAACAATAGCTTTTCTGTCTCTCACATCTCTATATTTCAATATTATTCTTGCAGAGATTCCACAGTTTGGAAAGGTTTTGGAGGGACTGAGCAGACTTAAAACTGAGGGAGATGGAAGTGATCATTCCAACACCATGCACCTCAAAGAGCCGGACTAGAAACAAAAACAGTCATGAGAGTCTGGGACCTGGAAGAAACAGAGAAGTCCTGTATTCCCTCCACTTCCTAATAACCCAGTTGTAGTTGAAACTTCCTGATAACATACTACTTTCCCCCTTGTTTTGCAAAATCAGTCAATTTATGACTGAATCGGGCATTGGAAGTCAAAGACAGCCTGCATATACTTCCCCATTCTGCTTAGCTACCAGGGACCCAGGTAGCCCAAGGTGTAAGTTCTTCAAAGTGAAAGATCCATGGTCAAGTCATAGTAACCTGAAATGAACAGAAGCAGAGTGAGAATGATGTGTCACAGACATGCCTCATCCCTGTGCTGGCTGTGTTGGGGTGTCATGTCAACAGAGGCCCATAAGGCAGCAGGGGCTATCTCAGCTCATAGCTCCTGGTAAACAGAGGCCCATAAGGTAGCAGAGGCTATCTCAGCTCATAGCTCCTGGTAAACAGAGGCCCATAAGGTAGCAGGGGCTATCTCAGCTCATAGCTCCTGGTAAACAGAGGCCCATAAGGTAGCAGGGGCTATCATCTCAGCTCATAGCTCCTGGTAAAATGCACACCTGGGAGATGGCACTCCTCCCAGAGCTGTCAGTCTTCCAGCATCCATGATCCTGAAAATCAATTTAATAGAAGGTGTTAAAGTATCCTTTCCATGACTTTATGCCCAAACAAAAGAGAAGAGTGATAATTGCACTTTAGGGCTCAAGACTGTTGTTTGGTCCAGAATCTCCGGGAGCCTGATGCCTTTCATTCCACACAACCTTGATTCACCCCTTCCTGAGAACAGATCCACTTTGTCTTGAGAAAGGGGAGGGTGTGTCAGCAGTTCCCATTTTCTGTTGAAGAGGAAAATAGGAACTGTATGTGTGTGAACATGGACCATGTCAATGCCACGAACAGACTCAGACACTCTTCCCAAATGTTGGTTTCAGTGGGCCCCAGATGCCTTTTCCACCAGGAGGTCGAGCAGGCTGGAGGCTCATAGTCTTATAAGTTTACCAACAGAGAGCAAGAGCACCTACTCCATGCTTCATTTTCTTAACGGGTGGGGGGGAATGTGAGTGATTTTAGGTCTATGACCACATCCAGATCAACAGCTATGAACCAGACCTAGATAAGCAGGGTCCCTCCCAAGGCCTAAAGAAGCAGAGGATATTGCTGCCAGAGAGAAGAGGGACAGCAGAGATCTAACTGTGGCACTGTTGTGGGCTGGGTGACCACTCTGTCTCTTCAGGAAAACCCTTACCTCAGCAGCCCAAAGGCAAACAGAAACACATTTATGCTGACAGCAAAACCATCTGTCGTGCCACCTACATGACATCTATTCTTCATTTCTCAGGACTCTACTTTGGGGATAAACACTAGTCTCACAAGATACATTGTTTTAAAACTTCTGGACCTCTTTGTTAATCTGATTTGGGGGTAAGAAAGCTATGTGTTTACACTGAGAATGAAGGCGGAGGCATCACCATTTTTTAAGACTTTGATTTCTAATGAAAAGATGAACGTGCAGTAAAATGACCAATGGGGGGTGAAAAAGAGTGAAGAGAGATACAAGTGACCAAGATAAATGGCCACTTAAACATGGGGATCTGAGCAGCTGAGACATCTTTTGGCTGACAAGAATGAATTAATTCAGATGTGATGACAGATCCTACCAATGCTACCCGTGAGCAAAGGCCATGATCTTCCAAGATGCCTCAGCAATGTGAATGAAAGGGACCCCTCCTGCCTGAATGCTGAGCGTTTGGGAGTAGCTGCCCATGCAAAGATGAGTTCTAGCCTCCGCTGATGTCATTCAGGATGATCCTCACGCTGTTTGCAGATGGTGTCACATGTTCTCAAATGTCACAGCCCTTGAGGCAGGTCATCACACCTGTCAGAGGCGTATGCCACCCTATCATTGCCCGTGAGGCATCCTGAGCTAACTGCCATGGCTGAAAATAACCCCCGAAATCTCAAGAGGCTTCATAAATAACGATGGAGCAAGTATCCACAATGTACGTTATGACAAGGTCTCAATGGCTCTTATCCTTTCCTAGAGTGGAGCTTGTGCATTTGTGTTACTAATGAATCTTTCCCATTTGTGCAAGTGATGTTTCCATTTGACAATGACAAGAACATAAAGTGGAGGTTAATTTACTCCATGGCAAAGGGATTCATTATTTCACCTGACGTTGAGGACAAAACAATGTAGCTTAATGGATGGCGAATAGAAGTTAGTTGTGATGAATTTTGCCATTTAATTCCAGCAGGCTCTCTGGGTGCTTGCTATAAACACGGCAAGAGACGTTATCTTCTCTGTGGGTGGGATGTGCTCACTTTGCTATTTTGAGGGTTCACCAATGAGCTGGAAACTTCCCTTGGGAAATTCTACCTGAACGAGGCCGTTTCCTGTTCTACAGAAGACAAGAGACCAGAAGCTGACACTAGTCCAGTTTTGTGGAAGAACCTTCTTCTAATACCAAGTCAACAATTTACAAGGGTACACTCTGGGCATGGGAATGAACCCTGGTAGTTTTAGAATTGGTATCTATGCCCCTACTCTAGTACCTTTTTCCTTCTTCCATGGGGATGGAAGTTGAGCAGCAACAGAGGGAAGTGAACACAAAGTCCTATCCCTTATGAAGAAGCTGGTTACAATTGATACCTTCTGGAAAAAGAAAAACCTGTTTCTTCAATGGAGCATCACTCCAGGGCAGGCCCGATGTCCAGGAATAGTTGACCAACACAAAACTGACTCCATGGTTTTTTGTGCACTTTTTGTTTTGTTTTCGTTTTTTTTTTTTTGGGGGGGGGCTAATTGTTTTGACCTTTGCTTTTTTTGACTTTTTATTTATTTTTTTTATTCTTTTATTTTTATTTTTTTATTCTTTTTTATCATTTTCATAAGTATAGATTTGTCATCATCTTCTTGTGTTTCAGCCATGGTGGGACGGTCAGGACTTTCTGTAGTAGTAAGGCTGACTTTTGTTGGAGTCATATTTCCCTGACTTCTGTTCTTTTGCTGGTCTTTTGCCATGTGGTGTTCCTTAGCTGTTTTTTCTTGGTGCCTTCCCTTCCTGCTGTGTCCCAACTGGGAGCTCAGGTCAGGGGTTGGAATTGAAGGTGTTATTCTGAGCCTGCAGTTTCCTGAGATCCAGCTGGTCCTCCAAGTGATGTCAGTGGAGGTTGGCAGGCCACAGTGTATAAGCAAGAGCTGAGTGGTCCTGTTGGTCCTGAGTGACCCTGTTGGTCCTGAGTGGTCCTATTGGACCTGAGGGTGAAGGTCAGCATAAGAAAAGGGGAGAAATCCTACCTGTGTAAGATAGTCATATTAAGGGAGGCAAAGCTCAGGAAGATGGCTTTTGGAGTGACTGCCCCCAGCTCAGATAAGCTTGGAGGGCCCCAGGGCATTGGGCAGGGCAGGAAGGGGGGAGGTGATTGGCAGGGAGGAGGAGAGGGGACATCTAACCTAGGTGTTGGGGTTCAAGGAAACCCAAGGTGGTGCTGGATCACGAGGATGGAGCTGGATGCTCCTGGAGAGTAAGGCCTTGTCACCTCTGGCAGGCCAGGGTAGGTAAAGTGGACCTTGGGGAACAGCTCTCAGCTCAGGTGAGCTCTTGACTGTTTTCAAAACTTACTTTTTTTTTCAAATAAATAAAATGAATTTTTATTCATGTGAATTTTATCCCATATATAAATAATTTCAATTTAATATACAATGAGAACTAAACAATGGAGTGTAACATGAGTTATATTCATTCATAATAAACTTTTGAAATCTAACATACATCACTCTGAAATTATCAAGTTTGAACTACATTCATAGTATTTCTGGTAGATTATTACTATGAATGTATGAAACCTTTATGATATAAGCATTATCATATTAGCAATAACATTAAATAAGGTAAGTAGAACAATGTATAATGATACATCTGTATGAAAAGTCCATAATGAGCCTCAAACTTTGCTACATTACAAAGTCAATTTTGGAAATTCAAAAGAGAGAAAAAGAAGTAAATTGAGGAATACATACTGAGAATGTGGGATCTTTTTTATGTTTATTTATTACTTCAAGTTACATCTCCATCACAGCCCTCTCCCTCCACCCCTCCCAGCCCCACCCTCCTACCCTCTCACCCTACCCCCAGAATGCATAATTCTTTCTTTTCAGTCCAACAAATGGTTCTTTCTCTTATAACAATAAATACAGTACAAAACAACTGAAATAAATAGGCCACAATTTTGAGAGTTATATGGCTTAGCATACATTCTCAATGTCCAGTCCATATGTATTTGGCCCCTTGACTTTAACATTCTACTATCTAACTATCTCTATGAGTTTAAAGTTCTCTATCTAACTCAGCTTTCATACTAACTTGCATCACAATTTTAAAAACATCTTCTTAGATCCAGAACACCCTCTTGATTCCTAAACAACTCAAAATTTAACTATGAGACTCTAGCTATCTATTCTTCAACCACCTCAGAGACCTGAGAGGGATAAATATATCTGATTATATAGGAAGTGCAGGGCCCACAGCTTCCAAAACTAAGATATGACATACCCGTGGCTGCCTCAACAGTTCCCATTTTCTCTCCATACATTACATCATCAATCTTCAGCTGTTTGGCCCTGTTTCTCTGACAGACATTGATTGTAGAGCAGGAATTATGAAGGACTTACCTACCCTGTCTTGGCAGAGCTAGGCTGTCGACTTACCTGCTTCCAAGTTTTGTCCTTTTTGGACAGCAGTCTGTCTACAGTTGAAGCAAGGGTTTTTTTTTTTGTTTGTTTGTTTGTTTGTTTTTGCCAAGAGATAGGCTTGCCAATAATTCAACCATCTCACACTGGAGATTCTTCGATGCTCATCTTCTACTTGGAGTGGAATAGGGGATGCTGTCAGGAGCTGGCATGTCTCGATATCAAAAAAAAATCTTAAGTTAAGAAAACATCTTTGAATGCCATACTCTGCAGATCTCTTTGGGGTTTTTGAAGATGCCCTATCTATCTCTTATGTTTAGATAAGCAAATGTTGCTGTCTCTTAACAACATGATTTCTGAGTAGTTTAGAATAATAACTGTGATAGACTGTCATAGTAACTAACAAAATGACACGCTTGCATGACTGTTAGTTTGTATTTCTTAATTATCCTAAACAGTTCATGATGGTTGGTAGCAAAAGGCCAAAACTTCACATTTCCTTTTTAAGCATCACTAGGTACAATACCTTTAAGAAGTGTTACCCTTAATTTTGTAACAATATACAAAGATCAATACCAATGTGGCCAAATATACTCTTAATTTTGTATCAATATACTAAGATCAGTACCGATGTAGTCCAATACAATCTTAATTTTGCATTAATATACAATGATCAATACCAATTTAGCCTAATATAGTATTAATTTTGTATCAAAAAAAAGGTAATTGCCCCAGAGTTAGGATTAGGGCAGGGCTCTGTTCTTATCTTTCCAGGAGACTTAAAGCATCCATTCAAGGAATCCAGGGACAACTGGACAAGGGAAACCTCAGCAGAAAACAGATCAGACACCCAAGAAGACGAGCGGCCCAGACGATCCAGCCTTGCAGACTCCCTCAATAGCTCTTTCCTCAAAAGTCTACAACCACAACTCAAAATCACTAAGATTGTTCAGCTCCACAGACTGCTCCAGCCAGAACTTCAGTAAAGGCCTGAAGATCAGCTTCTGTCTACAAACTTCTTAGGACATCTAAATAGCTGAGCGCAAAAGGACTGAACATCAAATGATTCTATTAATATTTTTAACCATTTTCCATCCCTATTTGGGCCCCAAACAGGTTTACTACGTCCCAAATCATCAGGAAGTCATTTATGAGAGTGACGTCCCAGGCCCAGAAGGTGGGGAGGGTGTCCCCCCCCCTTTGGTTATTCGATGGATAACAGAAAATTTTGTCATTTAGGGGAAGAGACTACAAGCTGTTAAATGGTCTTGTTAAATGGGTTTCAGAGGTTAGACCTAGGGACTTCTCTCTTTTTCTTTTCTGTATCCTTCTTTCTCTCCTATGTAGGAGTGAATAGACTTGAGACTTTTGCTTTTATTTTATGATTTTTTTATTTTAAGGAGAGTGAAGTTGGGTGGGCAAGAAGGTGAGGAGGATCTAGGAAGAGTTGGGGGATGAGAGAGTATGATCAAATTATATTGTACATGAAAAAATTGATAAAATAGTTAATATATATATAATTCTAGAATCAAATGGAGCTTCCATTTAAGTACAGAACAATTGAGTAACAGGATTCTGTTATTTGGATGAGAGTTTCTGAAATTCTTGTAAGTTAAAGCCTTAGGTCCCAAGTACTGGGGAAAGTGTGGGTTTTCAAGAGGTGAGGTCAAGTAGAAAGTTTTTAGGTCTCACGCAGGTGTGTCCCCCAAAGGGATTTGAGAACCCTCATCTCATCTAGTTGATTTTTCTTTTGCTTCCTTATTCGTATTTAAGTATTTTGTTCTACCACACAGAGGCCCACAACTGAGGCTTCCTAATCTTGAACTAGACCTTCCAAATGATCTGACCCAAAATGAACCTTTTCTATTTGAAACTTAGGTGTCTCCAGTATATAGTTATAGTGAGGGAAAGAGAATAATATCTGGGTGTACTTGAAAGGGTTACTCCATTCTTTCTGGTCTTGGCTAGTCATCTATAGATCAGGGATGATGATAATATTTACTCCACACTCTATAAAGCAGATATGATTTAGAGACGTGAGAGACATACAGACCCGGAATTTTTATGGATTCCATGTTTTTGAACAATAGCTAGAAATTGACAGCTAGTCAATTGATTCTAATTAAATATTCCTCTGTATCAAAACATGATCTTCATATAAGACAAGAGTATGCCACTCATCACATATGCCATTCATATATGTATGATGGGTGTGTTCTTTTCTCAGAGGTATTTGCATCATATATGCTTTCTCACTGAAGAACTATATCCATGCTAAGGAATCCTAGGTCCAATTGATTACATAACAAGGAAATAAAAGAGGAGACAGGATATGCCATGTTTCTGTGTCAGTGGAGAATGCAGGAAATTCAAGAGGAAGAAAGAAATCCAGGGCATTTAGAGCACAGAAATCCAGAAGGTTGTGGGAAGAGCAAGAGGCAGGGCCAAGGTTTGCCAGAACTTGAAGGCCATGATTTAGAATTTTGACTTAATCCACTGGGATCACTAAATGTCATCACGTGCCTTCACCAAAGAAAGAATACAGTTAAGTTTCATTTCAAATAAATAATGCTGTAAGTGGTGCATAGGTAACAGATTTAGAATCATGCAAAAGTGGATGCAGCTGGACCAGACTGTCTGTACTACTGTGGCCCAGAGAGTGATAACATTTGAAAGACCATCGAGAAGGTCAAAGTCACAGCCCTGGGGTAAAACTTACACTGGGATAAAGAAGTGAGTATCAAACAGGATGGCATGGGTCAGATGTTCTAGTTTTTAAATGTAAGAGTAATGCCACAGAGATGGTTCAGTGGTAAACGTGCAAGTTGGATGACCCGAGTTCCTCACTGGAATCTATGTAAAAGGCTGCATGTGGTAGTTAAAGTCTGAAATCCCAAAATTGATACAGGAGATGCAAGACTGAGATAAAATTCCCAGGAAACTCACAGGCCAGCCAGCCTGGTGTGTGCAGTGGCAAAAATAACAAGAGAGACCGTGCTTCAAAAACAAGGTGAAAAGATAAAAATCAACTCCCCACAGTTGTTCTCTGGCATCACAGACATTGTGGCATGCACATACCTGCACACACACACACACACACACATACACACACACACACACATGCGCGCGCGTGTGTGTGCACATTTGAATTTGAAAGGATAAGACCTCAAGAGAGGCAATTAATTTTATCTAAATATGTATACAATGACTGAGCTTACAAATATGTGTATGTGTAAGAGAGGGGGGCAAGGGGTTTTGTGTGACCATTGTCCATTCACACACACACACATACATACATGCTGTCACATCTCTAAGAATAGAAACCTACAAGGGCTCCATCCTTGTGACCTGACACTCATACTCTCCCACTTAGTTTTCTAAGCTATCCAGAGCCTGTGTGATACTCTGTATACATTCTATTATCTATCCAGTGTGTGGCCACCTCGTTTTTATTGTAATTCTGACTTTCCTTTAATTTATTAGTCCAAGGCCTATGTACACATATTTTAATAATTTTGAAAGCCTCATGTCATCATTGAAGCTTGCCTAAGGAAAGCTTGAGATAATCAGTATTTCAGATTTTTACTGCTCTGCTGTCCCCTCCCCCATCACATGCCCACACTCATATAGGTTTGTTTTTTTTTTTTTTTAAGAGAGATTTAACAGCCATAAGGCACTTTTAAAAATAACATTCACATCTGGGCTGACCACCTGTTTGCCAAAATTTAGCTTGATGTTAATTAAAACAGGCATGTTATAAACTCAGGAAATGGCAGCTGACCCCTAACCATGAATGTAGTGCTATAATAATATGTAGTAAAAATAAGACATTTGGGGCTGTTGTCCAAACCACTCATGCATTAAAATTCTCACCACTGTATATTCCCTTGCAGAAGAAAGCACATATCAACTGCAGAAGTGGTCAGACCAAAATAATAATAATGATGATCATTCTAGGAAAGGGGCCTATTCATTCATTCAACAGATAGCTTCAAATGCCATCCTAAGCAAGCACTCAAATTCCACCTGGTGAGGAAGACTCCATAAGGAGAATGGAAGACTGATTAATGATCTATTGACTGGACAGTTGCGATGACAACAACACTTATATTTCCTGAACAGTTTGCTGTATGTTGTATGTGTAAGGTAAAACAAGGTATTGTGTGTGTGTGTGTGTGTGTGTGTGTGTGTGTGTGTGTGTGTGTGGTATAAGCAAGGTAAAACATTTGGTTTGTGTGGTTTCACTCCATCCTTCCTTCAACTCTGCAAGGTTTAGCTGCTCTGAAGAGATCCAACTTACAGATAAGGCAAAGAAAATGCGTAACAGCCAGTTCACTGCCCCATGTGGTTCAGTGGCTGAACTGAGATGTGAGCGTTAACCATCTGGGTGTTTCACTGGGGCTCTAAATGAATGCCCATAGTTCCATGTCCTTCCTCCCACTTGGTCCCTACTCCATTTGAGAACTCAGGACACATTGTTTAGATCCAGCCATAGATATCTGTCTAGGTTTTGCACCATCTCCCATCCTACCCTGTATAACTTGCTTCCCTGTGGCCCCAGAGAGTCTCCTTCCTCCTCCTCACTTTCTTATAAGCCTCACTTGTTTGAAACTCCTCTTAATTGCCTTTGACAAGGTAACATTTGGCATCTCGGCCTTTGTTCTGCTACTTGCCCTTGCCTCGGAATTGCAACTTTTCCTTTTTCTCCTTGTTCTTCAAATTTTTCATTTCATAAACTCAGGCAGCTGGAAACTTGCATCTTAGGGCATGTATACATGAGGTATCGTTTACATGGCTAAGATGTATTACACTATAACTGAACATTAGGTTGCATACACACAGCCTTTAAAAAAATTATTCAACTGGGCCCATCAACATTTCCTCATGGGCAGAGGGGCTTTTAAGGCTCCCCACCTCACTGAGGAGCTATAGGAAGTTAATAGTTTCTGGAGGTTGGAGGTCATATTCTGCAGTGGTATAGCCACTGTACATTGCCCTTCTCAAGTAAGTAATTCCCAACCTCTCTACCTATGCTCATGTAGTCAACCCTAATTAAATGCAGGGAGCCACACAAAAGACATGAAATTAGGTGAGGGACTTGGCAAAAGAAAGTGTTCAGTGGGAAGAGAAAGAGGTTAAGAGTGGACAGTGTAGAAGGGATGTGATCAAAGTACATTATATATATGTATATATATGTATGTATATATAGTATATATATGTGTGTGTATATGCATATATAATGATTAGATAAAGACAACATTTTTTATGTTTATTTATCAATTCAAGTTACATCTCAATCACAGCCCCTTCCCTCCACCACTCTTGGTCCCCCCCTTCCACCCACTACCTCCTCCCACCTATCCTACTCCTCTGGTGTGGGGTACCCTCACATATCAGGGTGCCCCCAGTTCATCAGTCACATGAGGGGTAAGAGCTTCCTCTTGCATTGGGGGCCTACATGGCAGCTCCACTAGGGTAAAGTGTCCCACTAACAAGTAGCAAAGTCCATGTGCCTGTTCCTTTGGGTCTGTGGGTTGTAGGATAGTTATCCTGTACTGTATGGCTAAAATCCACTTATAAATGAATACATCCCATGTGTATCTTTCTGGGTCTGGGTTAGCCCACTCAGGATGAGCTTTTCTAGTTCTATCCATTTGGTTGCAAATTGCATGATTTCCTTGATTCTGATAGCTGAGTAGTATTCCATTGTGTAAATGTATCACAGGTTTTTTTTTTAATCCATTCTTCTACTGAAGGGCATCTGGGTTGTTCCTAGTCTCTGGATACTACAAATAAAGCTGCCATGAACATAGTTGCAGAGATGTCCTTGTGGTTTGGTGAGGAATCATTTGGATGTATACCCAGGAGTGGTATGGCTGGGTCTTGAGGTAGAGCTATTCCAAGTTTTCTAAGATATCGCCAGACTGATTTTCACAGAGGTTGTACAAGTTTGCACTCCCACTAGGAATGGAGGAGAGTTCCCCTTTCTCCACAATCTCACCAGCATGTGCTGTCATTTGAGTTTTGGATCTTAGCCATTCTGACAGGTGTGAAGTGGAATCTCAGAGTCATCTTGTATTGCAGTCCTCTGATGATTAAAGATGGTGAACATTTCTTCAAGTACCTATCAGCTGATAGAGATTTCCTCCTTCGTGAATTCTCAGTTTAGTTCTGTACCCCATTTTTTATTGGATTATTTGGTTTCTTGGTGTTTTTAATTAATGAAAGATTAAATAAATTTTAAGTGTTTACTTAGTGTACAAACTGTGTTACCAAAAGTGCCCAATTTCAAGACTAAGTTCAAACCACAAGACTCAGCTAATGTGTGAAATCTCCATATTCGCTTTTAATATGTGCACTCACTTTAAGAAATAGAAAACAAGGTCCTCTGAAACACGACATTGAGGTAGCCGCTGAAAGTCATCGTACTTGATGAGCAAGAGTCACACAATCTACTTGATACCCAATATATGAGATCCAGCACAGTCTATGCCACAGGGCTCAGAGATTTCCAATGGTGTGGAATTAAAATGCCCAAAGATGTGTTCTTTCTTCTATACTTACTATGTGAACGTGGATAGGTCTCTAAACCTGATTCTGCCTTGGTTAATTATAGCTGGGCTCATCTTATGATCCTCTCACCAAACAATGATGAAATCGAGTGAGATTTTACATGTAAAAATTTACCTAGTGAGAACTCAATGAACAACACTGGCTATTAACATCAATTCCTTGGTATTGGCATTGTTTTGTAAAGATTTATTTATTTGTATGGGTGTGGGGGGGTGGTATGGTGTGTGTGCATATGTGGATGTGTGCATGTGTATGTTTCTGTATACCGTATGTGGACAATTGTCCACAGAAACTAGAAGAGGACATTGGATCTCCCAGGAATTTGAATTATAGGTGGTTGTAAGCTGCATTATATGAGAGGACTCAGAAACTGTGTCCCCTGAAACTGCTGTAAGTGTTCTTAACACCTGGCTGACCTCTCCAGCCCCACCACTGGTTTTTAGATGGTTGTTTCTCCTCAGACACTAATTTACAGTTGTCACAAAAGCACACCTGTTGAGGAACCCAGACAGCCCACCCTCTTCAGCAGCAACCACACCAGAGAACACCATCCTGCTTCAGCTGTCCTTTACCCTTCTACACATTCTTTTCTTTGCCTCAAAATGTTGGTTGGTCCTCTGTGAATTGGTCTCATCAAACCCAGATCACTCTCCAATTTCTCAGATTAAATACGAGCATCTCTGGGAAGTCCACCCTGACTTCCCAAAACAGCTGCAAACATTCCTTGTACTAATTTTATAGACTGTCCCCTGGTAGACCGAGGAGAGAATGAAGACGCTATTTTAGCTTATTTTGTCTTTATTGTATTCCCAACACTAGGCATAGAGGTGCACACATCACAGGGTCCTATTCAGGAGGCTTTAGCACCAAAGAACAGAAGCTCACCCTAAAAAAGGAATTGACTTAAATGTTAAATAAATGTGTGGCCAAATACAACATGAAGCACAGAAGGCAGGATGGGGGTTTGGGTTCATTCGAGGGCTCAGCATCCATATGAAGAAGAGACCAGTTCCATCACCTCCCCGTAACCATCCTCAGCTGCTCTCACCTTCAAGCTAGAGACTCTATAGCCACAAACTAGCTGCCACAGCACCAACCCTCTCACCCAGGAGCAGCAACAACAAAGAATGAAGAAACCGTCTTCTCTCTTATGCTTTCTTTAGAACCCCAGAAACCTTTCCCAGAAGCCCCGTCAGAATTCTGAGTTTCCATTTCCCAGGATTAGGGTTTTATGCTCATTCTCAAACCAACCATTCACAAGGGAAATGAGATTACCACAATTACGTCAGGCTAGGGATCAGCAAACATACTCTGTAAGGGGCCAGATAATAAATATCCAAGGCATGGCAGACCAGACTGTCGCCACTGCACAGCTCACTGAGTTCATGCAGGATAAAAGCACTCAGAGTCTGTATGTAAATGAATGATGTAGTTGCATCCCAATAAAACTATTCATGGATTCCCAAACTTGACTTTCATATAATAATCACATGTCATCCACTGTTCTTCCTCTGAATGCTTTCAGGCCCTAAAGTTGGTTAAAGCCACTCTTAACTCAAGAAACTATACAAGCATAGGCAACAAGCTTGATTTGGTCCAAAGGCTACAGTTTGCTGACCCCTAGTTAACAGTATCTGTGGTCAATGCATATCAAAGTGTCACCAAGCACAATGTCCTAAGTGTGTAATACATTCTGGAAAAAATTAAAGGGGTATATGACTAATTCAGTAGTTCTTCCCTGCAGCCTCAGACAGAATCTCACACATCTCAGGCTACCCTCAAATTTGCTATACATCCAAGGACGATCTTTAATTCCTCATGTCCTTGCTTCTACTTCCTAGGTGCTGGGATTACAAGCACAGTCTATCACACTCACTTTACAGGACACCAGGGAATTGAACCTGGGGCTTCATGCATGCTAGGAAAGTACTCTACCAATTGGGCTACATCCAGCCCTTGAGCACAGTTGTTATCTGGGAGGAGTTTGTGGTATATCTGTGTATATGATTTCCTGAAAAGTATGTTTAAAAGAACAGCTTTGCCTAATGATGATGGATTTAGCAGAACTAGACAAACAAAACTTACTGCTTACAACAACCTAAATTGTGAAAATGAGAGCTAAGTGATGCTTTGTTTTTTAGCTTGTGGGGGATACGGAACTGTGAACCTCCTCAGAACTGGAGTCGTAAAGGGTTTACTTTCAGAGCAAGGAGATGTAAGAGGTTATTTCAGGGCCATTTTCAATGCTAACATCTTCTGACTTCATGATTTTCCAAACACTATTTTGCATGTACCCTGCTGCAGACAAAGAGATAATTATAGAGCAACTGCTTGCACTCGGTACAAATTAATCAAATGTAAATTAAATAAACTGTAAATACAAGATAGTCCTCAGCTGATAACAGCAAGTGAATCACCTCCATTATAGACTCATTTTTGCAAAATTACATCTAATCATAGTGTTTTAAGATAGTGTTTGGCAAAACATCTCTAAATCTGTCAACAAAAGCAGTGATTATTTCTCTGCAGCTGAATACCTTTGGCAACAAACACCCATCGTTCAGGGGAGATTTACTGAAGATTCTTCCTGAAGGCAGGAGTCCCCTAATGTCTAATGACCCCTGGATGGTCCCTTGACCTGTGTACTCAGAGTCAATAAAATTCATTTCAGAGTCATTTACCAAAATCATTTAAAAACTATAAATCTAAGGTGTGAGTGAGTCTTAAGAAACCCCCACATAGAAATTATTCTAAGCAATTATAGTTACTCGGCTTGATCAACATTTTAGTCTTCCTCACCAGTTTCTGTTGTAATAGAGACAAGACTTTTTCAGGTGTTCCATAAGGCCTATAACTCCCCATTAGGACCTCTATTTTTAAAAAAAAAATTATTTTATTTTATGTGTATGGGTGTTCTGCCTATATGTATGTCTATGCACCACAAACATGCTGTGTCCATGAAGGCCAGAAAAGAATAACAGATCTCCTGAGATGCATCAAGGACAGTTGTGAGCTACCAACAGGGAACTAGGAATCAGACCTAGGTTTTCAGCAAAAGCAACCCATGCTCTTAACCACTGATTCATCTCTCCACTCCCAGCACCTACATTGTTATTGTTCTGCCAATCTTATCTTTTAATTCCTCAAGTACAAGGTGTCTCAGTCCTTCTTCCTGCCCTCTGCTTCCCTTTTCAGACCCCATTACCCCTTGATGGAGCCTTCCAGTCAAGACTAGAGCTGGAAACCAGGAAACTCTCTCTCTTCCTTTGCCATATCATGGGTCAGGAGACACTTTTATAAATACAGCATCGCATGTTTAGTGTTTATAATCCAAGTGTGTTTCCATATGTAGGGGGCAGAGGAAGTCCTGAGTGAATGAGTGCTGTTGACAAGGGCACCACCATGTCAAAGACTGCAAAGCCTTAGATATGTGGAAAGCACAAAGCCTGCCCTGGGCTAGGCTCAGGTTAACAGCAAAGCCTTCCCTGCTGGTCCAAGTGAGAATGTGATATTGCATACTGAAAATGTCCACCATAGCTTTCTGCCTCTTCTGTGCTATCTCTGCACCCCATGTTTACATACTGAAGACTTCTACCCCACAGAGACTACTCCTACAGAGCTGCTAAACATGCCTCCTTAGTTCATCTGCATATCATAACCCCTGCCTCCTTGATTCAGCTGTGTGCAATAGCCCTGCCTTCCTGTTCAGCTGTATATGATAAACATACTGAGCTTCTAGGCTCTGTGTCTTTCTATCAGAGAGCTTCAGTCTACCCAATTTCAGATTTTCTGTACATGAGTACACACCTGTGTCTTTTCAGCATTCTCTTACTACACCAGTTAGCTCAAATCCTGGATTCGTGCAAGAACTTGGCATCTACATATGTGCTGTCCCTTCTGGGTTGAGGGCACCACTCTATTTGGTTCATTATGGCAAAAACTCTAAGAGGTGAGATCATAAGCAATTTATATGCCTAGATTAAAAAGTTTGGACTTTGTCTAGGAGGAAATAGAAAGAAGCTATTGGAGACGTGTGACACGTTCGCATATGACTCATCAGGAAGATCATTCTGGAAGGCTCATCAGGAGACAAGAGGATAGATGGCAAGAGGCCCACAATATCTATACAAGGACTTCTTCTAAAAAGTGATTTCCAGATGAAAGAGGACACAAGTTTGACCTATAGTCATCAATACTGGAAACAGAATCCTAGTCAGTTCAGAAAGCCATTTAGAAAGAGAAATGCATGCAATGGGTTACCAACTACATAATAAAGTCAAGGATTTAGAACACGGTCAAGATAAAGTCTGATTTCTGGCTTGCACAGCTAAGAAAATAATAGTGCTAGTCACCTGAGCAAGGATAAGGAAAAGCAGCATGCTGAGGCTAGAAGAAAGTAATAGGTAATGCCATATGGACACATGGTTGTGAAGAAGCCTTCAAAACCATTGAGGATATAACCAATGGACATCTGTATCTATGTGTAAGATATAGATAGGAAATGCATAAATTAAAGATAAAAACTTAGGAGCCAACAGGTCAGAATAGTATTAAGTCAGAGGTGTGACAATCATTCAAAAAGAATGTGCACATGCATACACATACACACACACATACACACATGGGGTGGGGGATATTTAGCAAAAAATAACTTGAATAATCCCTAACGCCGAGGGCAAGGTGAGAGGAGCTCATCACTAATGCCAAGGAAGAGCCACTGAAGAGAGCCAAACCAAGAGAAAGTACAAAACATGGAGAAAATTACAGAGCACAGATATTAGCCAGTGTGGTTATCTAACAACGACAAAATCTCATTCACATGCCACAATAAGCATTTTCTAGGACTCACAAATCAACAGGTCTGTTACAGTGATGACCTAGGGCTGTAGGTCTATGTCCCAGCTGGGGCTGCTCTGCTACTCAGCTGTTAGCCTGTGGCACCAGCAAGTTCCCTGAGGCACACTCGTCTCCGAGGAATGGCAGACCTTGAGAGCACACATGGAAGCCTGAGATGCCCTTTAGGTTCTACTCTGTAACACATTTGCTCACATTCCTTTCACACAGTCATTAAGGCTAGGCCTGTGTTGATGGAGAAGTGATCAAGAGGCATGAGAATTACAGCTAAGGCTGGATTCATCTCATAAGAAACATGCTCCTGTTCATGAGTAAAGATGAGCATGGGTTTTTTTTTCCTTTATTTTTTATTTCTTCAAGTTACATCTCAACCACAGTCCCCTCCCTATTCCCCCTCCAGTCCCACCCTCCCACCCTCAACCCCCCATCCTCTTCCCTTTTTTTTTTTCTTTTAAGTTTAAGGTATATCTTATTTCCCCCTACAGTTTCCCCTTTCAGTCCAACAAATGGCTCTTTCTCTCATAATAATAAATACAATACAGTACAACAGAGGTAATTAGGCCACAGTTATGAGGGTTATATGGCTTAACGTACATTCCCAATGACCAGTCCATATGTATTTGGTACCTGACTTTAACATTCTACTATCTAAACATCTCCATGAGTTTAAAGATCTATATCTGACTCAACATTCATACTAATTTGCAACACAATTTTAAAAGTATCTTCTTAGATCTATAACACTCTCTTGACTCCTAAACAACTCAAAATTAAATTATGAGACTCTAGCTATCTGTTCTTCAACCACCTCAGAGACCTGAGAGGGATAAATATATCTGATTTTATAGGAAGTACAGGGCCTGCAGCTTCCCAAACTAAGAAATGGCATACCTGTGGCTGCCTGGACAGTTCCCATTTTCTCTCCATACATTACATGGGTTATTCAAGCAAAATTATGAATCTGTGTGTTTTCAAACCTTCTTAGTTGACCTATCTTGTGGGGAAACCCAAGGTCAGCCATTAGAAGTCAAGGAGTTCCCTTGATAGGACGTGGTAATCATAAGGCTAGTGGGAATTCTGTGTGTAAAAGGATCGGGTTTTCTTAGTGTCAAGGGACAGTCTTGCTTAAGGGTTCATGAAAAGGGGAATCTATTGTACGAATACCTTCTCAGTATGGGGCAGAAGTAGAAGATGGATGTGAAGCTAGAGGCTGAATACTCTAGAGATTTCGCATAGGCACACTTAGTGGGTTTTTTTTTTCACTGTTGCTTTAGTTGTTCTTTGTAGATCTACAATACTTCCTCTGCACATCAGTAATTCTTCTTCTTACTCAGAGTTTTGGCTCCATCCTAAATTCTGTTCACAGCTGTGAATGGCCAACACTCCAACTTGGGAATGTTCTTCTGCAGTTGCCTTGGGCTCACCAACTTTTCAGTTCACAATCGTCAAAGACTGACATGGATTTTCCCAGTTAAGTTCTCACATGCTTGCACATATAGCCATCCCTAATCAGACTAACTGGGACAAACCAGAGCAGGCAGGTGATACAGGGAATAAGAAAATGTCCCTCATGGAATATTATAGGTAGGGGGGTATCAGATGAGCTTTCTAGTCACAGGGGATACCCAGAGCCATGGAATTAGGGTCCAAATGAGTAAATGAAAGGTCACTCTCTAAATAGTAGAAGTCACCCAACTTCATCCAGAATGAAGCATTAGGCATGCTGCACCTAAACTCCAGATCATTGATCAACTACAGATTGAAAGAGATGCCGGAGCATGTTACATAATAAGATACTTCTTTTTATTTGTTTGTTTTTCTTTCTCTTTGTTTATTTATTACTTCAAATTACATCTCCATCACAGTGCCCTCATTCCACCCCTCACAGTTCCACCCTCCCACCCTCTCCTCTCTCTCCCACCCTTCCCACTCCTCCGATGTGGAGTGTCCCTACATATCAGCCCCTCTCAGCTCAACAGTCATATGTGGGCTAAGAGCTAAGAGCTTCCTCTTGAACTGGGAGCCAACATGGTAGCACTCCTAGGGAAGATTGTCCCCTTAATAGGTAACAAAGTCTATGTTCCTGATCCTTTTGGTGCATTGGCTGTAGGATACTTATCCTGTACTATATGACTAAAATCTTACTATAAGTGAATAGATGCCATGTGCATCTTTCTGAGTCTGGGATAGCTCACTCAGGATGAGCTTCTCTAGTTCCATCCATTTGGCTGCAGATTGCATGATTTCCTTGTTTCTGATAACCAAGTAGTATTCCATTCTGAAAACGTACCACAATTTTTTTTATCCATTCGTCGGTTGAGGGGCATCTGGTTCTTCATAAACGTATCCCAATTCAAACTCATCAAAAGATTCGCTCCAAGGCCCTTGAAACAAGAGTTAAAGAAATTAACTGAATACAAAATTGTAACACTGAGAGGTAGGAATAAAAGAATTAAAGCTTTCCATTGTTTGGAGGCTCCATATAAGGGATGAGATGTTGGTAGGGAGTAGGTCCTCTCCTACTCTTCTTGTGAGGAATGGAGCACCAGAGAGGAGGGATGGAGGTCTGTGATTAGCCAGAGAGAGACTGAGTCTTCCAGGATGATCACACTCATCCTTCCTCCATTAACAAAATGTAGAAACATGTCCCTGGAATAGTAAGCCTAGAGTTTCTGGGAACATCACAATGTTCTAAAAGGCACTCTCCAATTTCATTTTCAAAATCTTCCCCTCCAAGTACAGAGAGAACTGACATCTACGGGACCCAACAGTGTGGTTATTAATGCTCTTCCCATAAAATTTCTAGAGCTTCTTGGGCCATCACTGGCTAGATGTGTTTCTCTCTTTATGAAGTTACCCGATAAATACTGGGTTCCAAACCCAGATTGCCCCTACCCTAGCATAGGATATCTGAAAAATTTTTGCATTATCTATTCTTGATTTAGGCCTGGGTGAAACCTGAAAGTGATATGCCTCACAATATAGAATAGTCTAGAAAAAAACTGAGCAATACAGGACAGGATATAGTAAACTGTCACACAAGAAGATTTAAAACAACAGTTCAAAAATGGCATTGGTAAATTAATTAGACTCACTGTAGCTGTAATAGGACCAGAGGTGAATGGGAGAATTGAAACGTACTTAACACCAAAGACACAGCTTACACAGATATTAAAAATTCTAGAGAGGACCTCACTCTTTTCTCGCCCTCAAAATAAAGCTAAGGAAAAAGTATAAATAATTCCTGACTTTAGTGTTTGGATAAACATACAACACACATGTTACTTTAAAAGAGAAGAAGGTGGTGTTAGCAAATCAGACCATGTGGTGTCACAAATCCAAGAGGCTTTAAAATCTCCACACAAAAAGTCCCCTTTGGGTTTGAAGAGATTTATGCTTCTTATGGGTGTCCGGACATTAGCAGCTCAAACCTCTGCACTGTATTCAGGCTTCATTTAAAGGACCCTTAGGTCAGACCAAAATACAACAGGGCTTTATATGCCAATTTTTCTTGACTCTCTGTAGGTCAGGGGAAGTTAAGCTCCTGTAATTAGGGGATAAAGACAGAGGCTGGGAGTGGGGAATGGAAGATGATGGAAGTTCCAGAGTTTAAAGGCTCAGTAGGAAACCAGAGGCAAAGTTGATAAAGTCAATTTTTTCTGAAACGTGTTTTCTGTGGGAGAGAAATATGTCTTGCAGTGACAATCCTGTCCAACTATGAGGCAAAAATAATGCAAATATGTCATGGTTGAAAGGTCATTGCTGTCCTCTCATCTATAATCAAATCTGGATTCAAGTATCTTCACTCTGGTGTCTACAATAACTCAAGTATCTAAATAATATATATTTATTTTGGAAACCATCTCAATACATAGCAGTGAGTGGACTACAATTCACAGTGTAGACTAGGTTCACCTGGAACTCACAGAGATCCACCTGCCTCTGCATCCTGAGCACTGGGATTAAAAGCATGTACCACACTACCCAACCTGCATTGAATTCATTTTATTTCACCGCTGATAATCCAAGAAATATTTTAACAGGAATTCTCTCTTAATATATGATTGAACTATTCATAAATGATGATACTAGACAAAGAGGACCGTCAACATGTAATCATCAGAAAGCCATTACCACAGACAGTGTAAGAACAACAGTGAACAACAAGAACAGACAGAACTGAGGTAGTGAGTGGAAGACAGCCCTGTGGCCCTCAGAACACAGAGAGAAGAGTATCACAAGGTCCTGATGAGAATCATTCACACTCCAACTGAGAGCAATTTCTGATAGTCAGTCTGCTACATTCCACACCAAACACTTGCAGAGGGCTTCTGAACACTCATTACCATCCTGACAACCATGCACAGTGCCTGTATTCATGATTGATCAAGAATTATTACTAAAAACAAAAACAAGTGTTTTTATGCCCAACTGCATGTAATGGTAAAATAGTGTTTGTCGTCAGACTTTTCTGATGAATCTTTGGAGCACTAGAGGTTTTTTTGCTGTTCATAAGTATTTCTCAGTCTTTTCGTTATCTTAGTCAGACATTAATCCTCTATTTACCTCCTTCCTTCCCTCCCTCTTTCCTTTCTTCTCCCCTATCTTCATTGCTTTTTTTCCTTTCCTTTCCATGAAGAGATGTGTATAAGTATCTGCTATGGGTCTGCAGAAGAATGAGTAAATTAAAAGAAAGCAGACAGGATCACTCACTCAGTATATCTCGTACTCTAGAGGACAACAAATAACAAGTGAGTTTAAAAAGGACAAAAATAATGAAGTAATAAATAAACATTAAGAAAAGGACAAAAATAACATTTTGGGCCAGGCTCAGAGCTATGTAAGAGAGAAAAAAAGGAGTTGGAATGGAGCAGGGCTATTCCTGCTCTGAGGAGGTGGAGAGATGACAGGCAAGGGAGCATGGACACTTGTGCTAACTCAAACGGGGCTTCTTAGCACCAATACCATTTGTGGGATCATTTTGTTATAGACTACCTATCTTGTTGTAGGTTATTCTGCAGTATCCAGTATATCCATTATATCTCATTCACTACCCATGACAGAATCACCTCCAATAATGGCCATCAGAAACATCTCTAATACTGCCAAAAGTCCCAAGGAGAATACACACACACACACACACACACACACACACACACACACACACATATATCAGCCCTAAACAAGACCAACTGCACCATGGAAAGTCTCAGAGTGACCAGCATGGACAAATCACACAGTGGGGATGAGACTAGGATGCCGACAAAGGGAAGCAGGCTAGTGTGAACAGAGGGTATGCTTCAGTAGCAGTTGATAGATAGCACCAGGCCATACAGGACCTTCCAGCCCTGGTAGGGACTACATCTATGTCACGAAATCCACCCAATATGGAAGTTTCTCAGCCCAGGGAGAAAAGAACAAATGCACAAAAGCAAACCACAGAACTGTCTCTTTCTCCTTTTACCCAAGGCTGACCTTGAGCTCACACTCCACACTGTGGGGATTCTTCTGAGTCCAACTGCCCATGCTTTCCACAACATCAGCGAAGAATCATTAGTGTTACCTTTTTTTTTTTTAAGGTAATAAAACCTCCAATCCAGTAGCAGTCTTCTTGGTGGCTCCAATTTCTCAATATTTGTTTTCCAGGGGTTTGATGGAGCATGAGCAGGCCCAAGTGACACAGTGCTTAACTTATTGGTCTTTGTGACTTTGGACAGGACAGTGACTGCCAGCATCAAACGCTATCCCACATTTGGTCCACATGCAGCTTGCATGTTCTTTTTAAGCTCCAAAGTGCTAGCACATGACTGTCTTTGGGGATGTTTATCCTGAAGATCATCCTCTCTTTCCTCCATCCCATGGGCAGATGCAATTAAGGACCACGTCCCTACTGAGCATGCAAATAGACACCCTCACATGGCAAACAGAGTAGACGTTCTCAGCTGAGCTGGTTTATGTCTCGAGGAAACCGTGCTGAAAGCTAGAAGACTGATACTTCAACACCTTCCAAATTCTAGCTGCATGAAAGCTCCCTTCAAGACTACTCAAGCTTGATTAACTGGCATGCCAGGTAAGAAACAATATGTCCAAACTAATAAAGCCAGATTTTAGAGCAATGTGTAACTGGGGCAGGAGTCACAGACTTCAGTTCATATAACTAAAGTTAAAAGATAGGAAATGAAACAGTGGAAGGGAAGGCAAGGGAAGGGAAAAGGAGAGAAGGAAAGGGAAAGGAAGGGGAGGGGGAAAAGTGAGGAGAAAAGGAAGAGAAAGGAGGGGAGGAAAGGGGAAGAAGAGGGAAAGGGAAGGAAGAAAATGGACAGGAGGGAAGGAGAGGAGAGGAAGAGAAGAATCAGGATGGGAGAAGAGGGAGAGGAAAGGAAGGGAGAGAAGAAAAGGGAAGAGGGACAGGAGAGGAAGGAAGGAAAGAGGAAGAAGGAGGAGGAAGGGTGGGAAGCAACGGGACAAGGGGGAAGAGGAGTAGGAAAAACGGGAACAGTACTGGAGGGGAAGGAGAAAAAGGGAAGGAAAGAAGAAAGGGGGCAGGGGAAGGAGGGAATGGAGGAGAGTGGCAGGGAAGAAAGTGAGAAGGAAAAAGGGAGAGGCCAAAGACCAGGAGGTGCTGACAGTGCTGACAAAGATTCTTCCCTGCTCAGATAATCACGGACGCTACAAGGTCTAGGCAGAGAAGCTTTGAGGTTTGAAAATGGTATTTCTAATTTGTACATGACTCAAGCCCTCTGAATTTGGCAAATTTCCATGTGGGGCCTGATGAGTGGATGTGGTGGTAGAAGTGTGTAAGTCACAGAGTGGGTACAATGCCTTTATGTGAAGAATTATGCCCAAAAAAACTCCACATAAAATTTAAAACCATCAGTGTTGAAGATGCAGCTCAGTCAGTAACTTTACAAACATGAGATCCTGAGTGTGATTCCCAAAATCCATGTTTAAAACGAAATTAAAATGCCAGGCAGAGAGGTACGTTCTTATATCCCAGAACTAAGGAGGTAGAAACAAGTGGACCCCTGTAGCACACTGACCACTAGAATGTAAGAACCGTAATATTACAGACCCTTCAAATCTCTCCTGCATAGAACATTAGCTGGTACTAATCCGATATCCAGAAAATAGTTGCTGAATAAGTTTTAAAAAATGAATCTTTACCCTGAATGATTCACTTTACTGTTGAAAACATTTATGAAGCACAGGGTTGAGCCAACCACTCCTCTGCATTGTCTCACACATTTTGCAACCAAATTGCATCGAAAAAACTCAGAAAAGCGATGGTAATAGCTAGAAACCAGAAACAACCCAGATGTCCCTCAACTGAGGAATGGATTAAAAACCTGTGTTACATCTACACAATGCAATACTACTCAGCCATCAGAAACAATGAAATCATGCAATTTGCAGCCAAATGGATGGAACTAGAGAAGCTCATCCTGAGTGAGCTAACCCAGACTCAGAAGGATGCACATGGCATCTATTCACTTATAGTCAGATTTTAGCTATATAGTACAGGATATCTATACCACAACCAACATACCAAAGGGAACATGGACATAGATTTTTTTCTTTTTTTTTTTTCCTGTCAATGAGACACTTTTCCGTTGTGGTGCTGCCTTGTAGGCCTCCAGTGTACGAGGAGGCTCTTGGCCCTCATATGACTGCTGAACTTGGGTGGGTAACTGTTATGTAGGGACGCTCCACTCCAGTGGAGTGGGATGGAAGGGTTAGGGGGTAGAGGGTGGGAGGGCAGGACTGGGAGGGATGGAAAGAGGACACTATGATGGAGATGTAACCTGAAGCAATAAATAAATAAATTTTAAAAAATCATATATTAATAACAGTTGTCAAAGATATCCTCCTCTAACAGGGGGAGCTATTGGGGGGAAAAGATACACCTTAAATTAAAAAAAAAAGCAGATAGAATGGTGAGGGGAAAAAGGGTAGGAGGGTGGGACCTGGGACCAGAATGGGGAGGAGGGATGGGACTATTATTGAGATGTAACTTGAAGAAATAAATAAATGTGAAAAAAAAGCAAATAAAGACACAAAGCTGCTAAGTCTGGAGAAGGACATGAACCTGTTTGCACATGTTCTAGGTACTTACTGAGCACTTACTACATTGTGACACTCTCCTGGGCAAGAGGGAGACAATGGAAATCAGACATAGGGAATCTCTGTTGCCTTGCTACAGACACGTAACTGGGAAGGAAGACAATGAAAAGCAATAGACACATGTTTCCCAGAGGGCAAATTCCACACACCCCTTCCACCCCCCATCACCCACTAATTTTTTTTTGGGCGGGGGGATAACCACCAAAGAAATGCAAAGAAGAGGCACCATATGCACCAAACTGAAGCTAAGCTCCAGCAAACTAGAAAGAATAAAGCCAGATAAACGAGTTTGCCCAGAACACTAAAAATACCCTGTTCCAAAGCCTAAATTGGAAATATTTGCATTTGGCTTGAGTGCCCTGTAGGCCCCCAGGCAGGCAGCTCATGGACCGTCCGTGAAACAGACCCAACTCCCGTCAGGGCACAGTCATGAAAACCAGCTCTCTACCAGAAGGCCTAAGGTTTAGATGAATTAAAAGGCCTGGGTCCCTGGCTCCTGGAGATGACTAGACAAGGCGAAAGCATATGCCTGCCTGGCAGCAGCTCTCCCTGGCTGGAATGACAGCACCGACACAGGCCAAGCAAAGCTGGCCGTGACAGTGTCCTTGGGCAGAAGCCATCGCCAGCCAGCACCAGTGTGGGGCTTCCCTACAGACAGCTCTTGCTAAAACAAAGAAGGATGGGTGGGAGAGCTGTGCGTGTCCAGCGTCCAGGCTTACATCGAAACTGCAAAGTGGGGCTAGCTTAATGGGAGGCCAGATCTGCTCCAAAACCTTAGGCTGTGAGGATGGGATGCAATCTGAGTCATTTCCTGATGACTCTTCTCTGTATAATGGATTTGTGTTATAGAGGAATTTATGCCCTCAGGACCAAATTACCCAGATAATTGAAGATGGAATGAGGGTGGGAAGGAGGGAGGAGAGGGAAAAGCCTCAATTACAGGGGTTTCTCTGACACCCTGAGTGAGTTCAACGCTCCAGCCAGCCCACAGGGGCATTTCATCTGTTGTATCACTGTGTCTTTGCAGGATGCCCTGGTAGAGAAGGCAAATTCAGTGGCTTTCTCTAGCTCAGCAACAGAATGCCAAGTCTCCTTTCACATAGAACCCAGACCCACCCTCATTTCACCAGCCCCATCACCCAAGATGTGAGTCTTGTTCTATGTCTCACACTCGTAAGTAAATCTATGAAACCATATTACAATAATAGAGCCTTAAGAGTAGAATAGGATAGACAAAAGCCAAAGGCAGCCAGGACATCCTTCAGAGCTCAGACCCACCCATAGTCACAGCTGAGACTTGGACAGTAATCCTAAGAATAAACAATTCAAGTTGCTCACAACTATATAGGTCCTTGTCTCTTCTTTTTTCGGGGCCATATGCTATGGCTTGCATAAAACTTTCTGCTTGGGAAACTTAATCCCCAAGTTCATATGTTTATGGTATTTATAGGTAATTATGATGAGATGATAGTTGTGAGCATAGGCAGCCTATGATGGCTTTTAAAATGAAAAAGAGAAATACAAGCAGGGACATTTGCTCTGTCTCAGTCATGTGACACCATCCACAATGTTCTTGTGAACCAAGAGGCATCATATTAGACAACAGAACCAAGGTCCTGGACTTTTCAGGCTCCAGAGCTGTAAGCGAAACCCATCTCTATTCTTTATGAAGTACCTGCTAGTCTCAGGTATTATGCTACCACAACAGAAAACAGACTGAGCAAGCAAGAATCAGCAACAGCCAACTGAGCTAGTAACACTACCCTGTGTGAATGTGTTAAGGGTTTTTCAGGTTGATCCTGTTACCTCTGTCCTGACTTGAGACCAAAGGGCAAGGAACCCCTGCCCTCTAGAACACTGTTTTTCAGCCTGCCTTTGGGATCAATAACCATAATATAAGAGTGAAATCTGTAAACAAATGAAGGTGAACACAGTTTATTTACCATAAACCAACTAATGTTCAGAAGCCCTTAAATCAGAAGAGAGTCCAAGAACCCTTATTTAAAAGACAGGCAACAGGTATTTACGGACAAAATGACCAAAGCACAGTACAAAATAGCTCAGATGGTCAGAAAGGCGAGTGCCTTGCTTTGCACATGCTCAGATCAGTGGGTAGCTTGACCATGGCTGACACCCAGGTATTGGTTACAAAGGACATACTCCTAAATAGTATGTTTGTTTAAGTCCTGATATAGGTTACAGTTCACTGTTTTAGAACTCAGGGGATGGAGACAGTTCATCTAAATGCTAAGACCTGCCCGCAATGGTATCCTGCTTGTTTAACACTCAGGGGAAGAATGTAAGGAAATGTCAGAGTCTCAGAAATTCCTACAAAATACCCCTCCTCCACATGCCCCCCTCTCATCTCGGCTTCCTTTACTGCTCTAGGAGGTCACATAAGGGACGCAATAAAAGCTATTTTAGGAAGCTTGTCCATGATTGAGTCCAGATTTATTGAGAGACTAAAGGAGCCCCATTGCAGCATTGTTATTTACCTGAGCACATCTGATTGTGTTTCTGAGCCTCATTTTGTCAATATTTACATAATGAAATGGACAAATGCATAAAAGCCAGAGGGTCTGAAATATGACTGGAGTGATGCAGCTAAGAGTGTGGGGTAGGAACAGATGGTGGCGGGCATTAGATGAGCAAAGATGCCTAGAATGTGCAGGACATCCAGGCCTGTCTGGCTCAAGGGAAGTGCACCATGAAGAAGCAATGAAGGGTTGGAAGTGGGGCTGTCTGGAAGGTGGTGAGTAGCCTGCAAATAAGTGTTAAACCACTTATTCAAGCACTCCCACAAATGGCCTAAAAGATTTTCCCAGCATCCCCTGGATCTCTATGAGTCACTGTGGGATAGCTGTGAGGTTTGGAGTTGAGTTATAACCATTCACCAAAGCATTTTCCTCTAGACCATATAAAGGAAAGGAAATATGTTGGTAAATTTATTGACTATTTCATTAGATCAATATGGAATATGATTTAAAAGGCTTTGCCTGGGCTCTTTAAATCTATTTAATCAAACCAATTAATAAAAAAAAGTAAGGAGTTGAAGTACATCATGTAAGGTGCATCATAAATATATTCCCTTACGTGGGCTTTTGATCTCACCCAGGTAATTAACAGCTTTAGCTAAGTCCAGTCATTCCTTCATGCCTAGCTATAGCCATAAAATCCCCAGGCTGTGCGTAGCTCTTGGATTTATTATGTTTTTCTTACTGCAAGAGCGTCTCTCACATTCTCTTTCTCCCCTCCTTGAGAAAGTTTATGTAGCCATTGCTTTTGCAGCTGTCAAGAAAGCTGCACTGGCTGGGAAACTGTGTCCCTGACTCTGTCTGGGTACACTTGGCTCTTTCTACTCCCTTCAGAGGCTTTCTCCCTCAGAATCAAACCACTTCACATCATCTCTTCTCTTGGAGTAGAGAAGTAAAAACATCTGGGATTGCTTCTCATTCACTGGTAGGCTATTCTTGGCTCCTTTTTATGAATGAAGCAGCCTCTCTCTAGTACAATTAGTGTGGCTCCTGTTTAGAACATTTGAAGAGAGAAGGCCTTCCCTCCCTGAAGTGATTAAGGATCCACCATCCCTCACAGGCTCTCAATAAACACATTCCTATCCCTCCACCTGCAGGGTCCTCTCTCAGTTGCCTAGACCCATTCTTCCTGGCACAGAGGCTGTTATCTTCAGACAAGCCAATATTTTGGGGAGGATGAAGAAAGGGAATGTTGGAGTCTGTTCTTGAGACATCAAATGAGACTGGGCTCATAGCTTCATTCTGTATGCCAGTCAGGAGAATTGAGAGTTAGAAGGGACACATTTATGTTCCCTAAGCTCTCCTCCATCACTGTTTCACAATAGGCTTGGTAAATATTGTCACCTGGATAATTGCACTCTGGGCTCCTTCCACAGCTGAGGAAGCAGGGCCTGGGGGCAGAGAAGGAGTAGCAGCAACAAACTCAAACTGTACATTGAAAAGTGACCTTCTTATTGGGCTACATAGGCATTGATCTTTGTATATTGATACATAATTAAGAGTATATTTAACCACAATTGAATAGATCTTTGTATATTGATACAAAATTAAAGGTAACGCTTCCTAATGGTATCATACCTAGAGATACTTAAAAATAAAAGGTGAAGCTCTGGCCTCTTGATACCAACCGTCTAAAACGGTCTAGGATAGTTAAGTAAAACAAACTCCTAGTCATGCAAACATGTCACTTTGTTAGCTACTATGACAGTCTATCACAGATATTCTATAAACTACCCAGTAATCAAGTTGCTAAGAGACAAGCAACATTTGCTTATCTAAATACAAGAGATGGATAGGGCATCTTCAAAAACCCCAAGAGATCTGCAGAATATGGCATTCAAAGATGTTATCTTAAATCAAGATTTTCTTTTTTTTTGATATTAAGACATATCAGCGCCTGACAGCACCCCCTATTCTACTCCAAGTAGAAGACAAGCATCGAAGAATCTCCAGTGTGAGATGGTTGAATTAGTGGCAAGCCTATCTCTTGGCATGAAAAAACCCTTGCACCAACTGCAGACAGACTGCTGTCCAAAAAGGACAAAACTTGGTAGCAGGGAAGTCGACAGCCTAACTCTGCCAAGACAGGGTAGGTAAGTCCTTCATAATCCCTGCTCTACAACAAA
>CAJQZJ010032716.1:4047139-4060611 GCA_907164525.1 Lophiomys imhausi
GTATTGATCTTTGTATATTGATACAAAATTAAGATTATATTTGGCCACATTGGTATTGATCTTTGTATATTGATACAAAATTAAGGGTAATGTTTCTTAAAGGTATTGTTCGTAGTAAAACTTAAAAATGAAATGTCAAGTTTTGACCTCTCGCTACCAACTGACCTAAACTGTTTAGGATAATTAAGAAACGGAAACTAATAATCATGAAAACGTGTCATTTTGTTAGTTACTATGACAGTCTATCACAGTTATTTTCTAAGCTATTCAGAAATCAAGTTGCTAAGAGACAAGCAATATTTGCTTATCTAAATATAAGAGATAGATAGGGCATCTTCAAAAACCTCAAGAGATCTGCAGAATATGGCATTCAAAGATGTTTTCTTAACTTAAGATTTTTTGATATCGAGACATGTCAGCTCCTGACAGCACCTCCTATTCTACTCCAAGTAGAAGATGAGCATCGAAGAATCTCCAGTGGGAGATGATTGAATTGGTGGTAAGCCGTTCTCTTGGCAAGAAAAACCCCTTGCTTCAACTGTAGACAGACTTCTGTCCAAAAAGAACAAAACTTGGAAGCAGATAAGTCGACAGCCTAGCTCTGCCAAGACAGGGTAGGTAAGTCCTTCATAATTCCTGCTCTACAATCAATGTCTGTCAGAGAAATGGAGCCAAATGGCTGAAGATTGATGCTGTAATGTATGGAGAGAAAATGGGAACTGTCCAGGCAGCCACTGGTATGTCATTTTTCAGTTTTGGAAGCTGCAGGCCCTGCACTTCCTATATAATCAGATATATTTATCCCTCTCAGGTCTCTGAGGTGGTTGAAGAATAGATAGCTAGAGTCTCATAGTTAAATTTTGAGTTGTTTAGGAATCAAGAGGGTGTTCTGGATCTAAGAAGACACTTTTAAAATTATGAGACAAGTTAGTATGAAAGCTGAGTTAGATATAGAACTTTAAACACATGGAGATGGTTAGATAGTAGAATGTTAAAGTCAGGTGCCAAATACATATGGACTGGACTTTGGGAATGTATGCTAAGCCATATAACTCTTATAATTGTGGCCTATTTATTTCTGTTGTTTTGTATTGTATTTATAGTTATAAGAAAAAGAACCATTTTTTGGGCTGAAAGGGAGAGCTGTTGGGGGGAAAAAAGAAATACCTTAAACTAAAAAAAAAAAAAAAAAGGGGAAGAGGATGGGGGGTTGAGGGGGAGGAGGGTGGAAGGGTGGGACTGGAGGGTGGAGTAGGGAGGGGATTGTGATTGAGATGTAACTTGAAGAAACAATAAATAAATTATTAAAAAAAAAGAAAAGTGACCTTCTTAAATAAAACACAAAGCAAGAAGCTGGGAGTGGGAGACACTCTTCTTGACATGGCTTGCTTTCCCAGAGTCAATCAACTTCTATTCACATGTACAGAAAAAGCATGGGAAGCACACAGAAGTCCACAGAGGAGCTGTCACTTGCCTTCCCAGACAAGGATCAACCACAGGCTATTGTGCTCTCTCTCCCTCCACTTACAGGAAGTACTTGTATCTACCCTACTGGGTACTGTTGGGAGAAGAACAAATACTGAACACTGAATGATCACAATGATTTTTACTGTATTTGTGGTAGACAAAGCTGACATAAAATATTCGTGCTTAATGATGCCATATTTCCTCTCACCTCCCCCCACACACACCTGTTCTCTCAAATACACATTTATCATCACTCTTTGAACATGCACTTAGTATCTCCACTACACTAAATGGCGGGCTACAAGCAGTGTGTGAGAGGTAAGAAGCAAGCAATTACTATGGGTTTACTATATACTAATGGAGCTATAAGATATTTACAAATAAATTTACATCTCTTCATGAACTTACATGACTAAAACTCAAGAGTCTAATTCAAATCATTGTATTATTTTAGGATACTCTGAACTGCCAATTCTAAGGTATATTGAAATACCTTGATTTGTTTGACATGGATAAAAACCACGTTGATCTAAGAATCCGATTTTGAAAACACAATAAGATATCAAAATTTGTCCCTCAAATTGTGACAGAGATAAAGCAACTTGATAATGCATCATTTCTATATGTAGATAGATTTTCTGAGATACAAGGAGCATATCATACTGTTACATTGTTGGTTTTAATAAACAAATTTTTAAAGAAAAGTCTTCCTTCTTAAACTGATACACCTCATGAAGAGAAACACCCTTCCCACTGCAGTTACCTTTAGCTCAGTCACTCCTGAACTGATTCCTAACACTTAGTCACAAACACGGTCACCAATATTGTACATTACACCTGATGCTTTCTGAACAGCATATGACACCTTGGCCAAAGGCTCACAGTAATCCTAGAAGATAGGCTGACTGATTAGTTCAGTTCTGCAGGAGAAAATGTGGAAGTCAAAGGTTCCTCAGTCAGTGAAGGCTGGTTACCTGGATTTGAAGCTCATTCTTTGAAATGAATTCAAAATCAATGGAGTCTTGTCACATGTATGCAAACCAGGGTTAAAATAAGTAAGTAGGTTACAAGCACAAAGGAAATGAATGTGAATTTTTTTTTTAACCTACCAGTTTCCTGTCAGGCTCCTAGTTTCTAAAGGGACCCATGTTGCCCTGTCCCCTCCAATAAAAGATGCTCATCAAGTGGGAGAAATGTTCTGCTTCTTGCTTCAGCTGCTTAAGTGCATGGGCAAGTCAGAGACACCTAGTGAAGGGGAACCTCAGAGAATGGTGTGTAATTCCCAGCCCTAAAATTAAATTATTAATTTTTTAATCAATTAATTGGATGAGAGTGGTGAAGGGAGAGGCCTCTGTACAGCAGAGCTCCACTGGATGCCAGAAAAAAAAAAAAAAAAAAAACAAGAAATCTGTCTGGGTAAGATGGGCAAGAAATGGCAGGGGAAGCCACAGTGGTAATAACCAGCTTCCCCTCATTTCAAAAGAGGAAAACCAAACCCCTTCCCGGGAGGAGAGAGCAGAATTGCTCAGATTTCTCCAGGGGAGTCTCTAGTGCATCAGCCTTCTGGGCTTGTAGACTCCACTGGCTTCCCAAAGTTTGCAACTCTCAATTCTCCCAGCTACTAAAGAAGACCAAATCCCAGAAAGAGAACTCTGCGGCCTCCCATGGAATAGGTAAGAGGTGTTCTTATTGAGAATAATGTTGTTTAAAGCAGGAAATAGTGGTACCACAAGCCTGGACTCCCAATATGTGGGACACAGAGATCAAGGGTTCAAAAGTCAGCCCAAGCTACATTGTGAGTGCCCAGTCAGCCTGGGCTGTGAACAAAAACTGAAAAATCATATTAATAATAAATAAAATTAAAAAGGAAATAGCTTGTATTAAGCAAGAATGTGCAAATAAATAAGATTTTAAATAATAATATCAACTTTTGTGGAAAATATGCCATGTTAATATGTATATATGTTTGGTATTTATTCACATTGTTAGGCAAGTGCTCTCTACTACCAAGTTACATCTCCAGTGCTAAATACTTCTTTTTCCTTCCTTTCCTTTCTTTCACTCATTAATTCTTTCCTTCTCTCCTTTTCTTTAGGTGCTGCTCAGGCTGGCTTGGAACTAGTTATGTAGCCCAGGATAGCCTCAAACTCTCCAACCCCACCTTCGAAGTGATTATAAACACTTTATCATTTTAGCTTTTATTATACTTTCATTATTAGTGTGTGTGTGTGTGTGTGTGTGTGTGTGTGTGTAAGAGAGAGAGAGAGAGAGAGAGGTTGGACTTGAGGAGGTATCCAGGAGTCATGGCACACATATGAAAGTCAGAGGACAATTTTATGGGGTCGTTTCTCTGCTTCCACCTTCATGTGGGTTCCAGGGATTAGATGCAGGTCACAGACTAATGTGGCAAGCACGTCCATCTGTTGAGGAGTCCCGCCAGCCTTCTGTTTGTTTTAAGGAGCGTTGCTCATATGTTTGCTTTTGCTGATAGGGACCCCTAAGTTTTGAACAAATATTCATGAGATGCCTATTGTATGCCAGAAATCCTGTCAGGAAATTATTTTTCAACCTTTTATTTCATTTAAAAATATGATGTAATTTTTTTTCACAGTGGTACAAATCTACACCACCATTTTAAATTGACTCATTCTCACCATAATTCTAAAGGGAAACTTGTGATCATTCTCAATAATTGGTTTCACTGTAATTCCAATCAAAATAACTTTTAAGTCTTTCCCTGCCTCTTGCTAAAACATAAAATAAACAATAGGAAGCCTTTTTAACATATCTTTGATTACATCTTCAGACAAAAGCTTTTAGAAATTTAAAACACCCCACATTCATATAACAGTGCACGATATCACACTAGTGTACATTCAGAGGACAACAACAAAGAATCTGGCCTCTGTCACCAGAACTGGTCTCTTTCTTTTACAGTCAGGAGGCATGCATCTGGATTTCCCACATGAGTTTTCAGAGGTCAAAGTTTGGCAGATGAATAAACTGAGTGACAAAATGTACTTGTACATGAGATGAGGAGAAAGATGGGGGAGGGATGGAGGGAAGGAAGGCAGGGCATACTAGAGCCAAGGAGTCTCACCAAGACAAAAGAGACACTCAGTATTATATACACACTAGGAAGCCAAAAGGAGACCAGCAGCCTCCCATCTCCTTCTAGAGAAAACTATTCCTTATGAGTCAAGGTAATACTTGTCTTTCTCACCAGTATATTGTCAGTGTCTAGCTTAGGGCTTGGAATATGATCAGCACTGAGTAAACAGTCCTGGATCTGGTGACTGAAACAGTCAACACCTAGCAGATGAATCGCCTGCTTCTGAAAGCCACAATTCACTCCCACCCTCATCTCAGCAATAGGAACTCTGACAGAAAGCAAACTAGTAAATTACACGTGGTGCTGATGCTACAATGAATTTCTCCTGTGTCTGGGGACAGTTAGCCTCCCCCCAAGTAATGTCAGATCCTTCAGCTGCAAGACTCAAGGTGAGAGAGGGTAGACAAAGAATCAAGATGGAAGGAGGGTCGTCCAATTTTAGTGCTTTAGTTTCTCAAGATGTTCTCCCAGCTCCATCTCCCATCTCCCCCTCCTCCTCAGATATAATATTACCTCACCCTCTACCTCGTTGTCAGGAATCCTTCTTGGGCACTAACTCACATACACACATGCTGTGTATGTAAAGCTGCATTTGCACGTGGGTGGTTCTTGAAAACCAGCCATCCATCATGCATATTGATCATGGGGGTAGTAAGGTATGAATCAGAGAGCAGCAATCACTAAATCAAAGATTTATACCAGTAAAAGAGCACCCAGGCAATTCATCAATACCACACCACACTCAGTGATTAATTAGGCCCCAACCTGACAGGGCACAATTAATGCTATTTTTGTTAGAGATAGGTTCGTTCTTAAGAATGTTCCTCCTTAGGACACCACAAGTCTGTCGGTCTACTGCCTTCACAAAGGAGTACATGCTCTGTGATTCTGCACAGGTGAAGTTCAAATGGACAAAATCATAGCATTGAGAGTGAAAAAAAATGGGGCCAGAAAGATGATGCAACAGGCAAAGGCACTTCCTGCCAGGCTTGGGGACCCAAGATCTGTCTTCAAGACCCACGGTGGAAGGATGAAGTCAACATTTGCAAACTGTACTGTGATCACATGTGTACTGTGGTAAACACAGATGAAAGTGCATGTATGCACACATGTACAGAGAGAGAAAGAAAGAGAGAGAGAATATAAGAACTAAAGATATGGTTTGTTTGTAAAGTTAACATCTGGTGAGACCCTAAAGGAATTTCTGGGGCCTGGAGAGGTTCCCTCTGGTCACACAGGGTATTTCATGAAATTTCATCAAGGTATTTTCTATTGGAAACCAATACAAGATCCATGCTCTTTCATGTGTGTGTGTGTATGTGTTAATTCAAATAAACTATTAAAGTGTGAACCTGGTTCTCCTTTCTTTGTGTGGTAGAAGAGCTGTAGATACCCTCATTTACACACCCAGGACCTAATCCAAATTTCCCAAAGTATCCCTTGCTACAACTTCCAGTGTATGTCCTTAGAGTTCAAAGGAGAGATCAGACTCCATAGCCTATGGGTCCCTTGCAATCCTCAGAGCCTATGGTAAGTGGGCTTCTAGAAATTAATTAGGAAAAATTAATGCCCAGCAAGTGTAGCTAAGCTCAGCTGCTCTTGACAGAGGAAAAGGAAAAGCTGGGGAGACAGTTTAGTGAGTTAAAGAGCTCATTCTGCAAGCATAAGGAACCAACAGTGAATCCTATATCTAAATTATGACTCGATGTATCAAAAGCTGATTTATCCTCAACGTTTTAAGACATAACCATTCCAGAATCAAACAATGAAAACACTCAGATTCATTCTACCATCTTTAGATGTAGAAATAATTAATTAAATTGTTTACCAGTATTTATATTATTGTTAATTGATTTGGTCACTTTTGATCCTTAACCAGCCATTATAAATGAACACACAGACACCACATGGATTTTAAGAAGCCTTGGCCTGAATTGAGCAATCTTGGCCCACCTAAGCTAGCTCTTAATTCTATTACCCAAATATTACCCCATATATACATATGTCCCCTTGGACTGCTACTCTCCATGCTATGCCAATGTTCCTGGACATGTGGAATGAGGTTCTTTTTTCTAACCCATGGTTTGTGTTCTCCTTCCTGCTCCTGGCTGAAATGAATTAATCCTCTGTCTAAAGCACAGACTTCTTATTCTAATCTCAGGAAATCCTGCCTTTCTATACTCTTTCTGCCCAGCTAATTGGCCATCACCAGCTTTTATTAACCAATCAAGAGAATGCCTCAGAAGGGGCAGTAACCAGATCTCAGCACTGAAGTTAGCCTATCAGAAGCAATGATAGACCTACCCCCGACATTTAGAACTGACTCCACTCACTCCGCAATCTACTGACAACAATGGATGGTGAGCTTGGTTTTCCACCCAAGCATCACACTGTCTCCTTCTTGCATCTTTTTTTTTTTTTTTTGGTTTTTCGAGACAGGGTTTCTCTGTGTTTCCTTGGCTGTCCTGGACTCATTTTGTAGACCAGGCTGGCCTCGAACTCACAGTGATCCGTCTGCCTCTGCCTCCCAAGTGCTGGGATTAAAGGCGTGCGCCACCACCGCCCGGCTTCCTTCTTGCATCTTAACACAAGATTTTGGCCTCTCTATTCATGAGTCAGAGCTCAATGTACTTCCCTAACTCATCCCAATCACAAAGACTAATAACCTGGCCAAGTACGGTTGAACCCATTGGTCTACCCATATCTGGTTAAAGAATGCGCATGCCACAAAATCTTGGCAATGAAAGAAGTCCGTCCCGACCCTTCCTGAAGTATTTTCCCTTCTCACATTAAGGAGTCCAAAGCAGAGTATTGCCAAGTCTTCTGTCTCTGCCACTAACTAAATAAGATGTGTCATGGGGCCGCTATAGGCATCTGATCCCCATGAAGTAAGAGAGGACTACGCAGAGTGCTTGCATGAAAGAAATTAACCAACTCTGGACTGACCTATCTCTGAACTATTTGTTGTGATCAATTAACCCTTCTCCTGTAAAGCTGATGTTAATTGGAGCTTTGAGAGATTTACAGCTCAAAGCACTGTGATATATAGTGTCACATAGGAACAAGTTCTAGAACGAAGAGAGGGATGCCCTCTTTCTGGGATTTATTTCACAAATGGAAGAAAAAAAATCCCCAGAAGTGCTAACCCTTCTCCTTCCTGCCCATTTCCTGTCAACTCCCATTGGCCACTCTCAGGTCACGTGGCCATTGTTGAACCAATCACAGGATGGTGGCATTAAAACACCTTTTGCCCAATCAGTCCTGCTCCTGGGATCTGTGATTAAGTTTAGCTGACCCTAAAATAAATGTCTGCATGGAGTAGCAGTGACAGAATAAAACCGACTTCTGGCTGGAAGAGTGAGTTGGATATCAGAAACCCATTTACTGAATCCCTCTTATCATTGCATGCATAATGTGTGCTGGACCATGGCTCACAGAGATAAGGCCTGCTTAGTACAGCTCTGCCTCAATCAAATCAAAGTCAGGGTCCTTCCTTGGGCCCTATTTTTGGCCTCTCCAAATCTCTTAAATCTAAGCCAGCTCATCGGACATCTAACAACTGCACTTGGGCTCCCATCCAAATATGGATTTTGTTAACAAAAGTTTTATCTAAAGGAAGGTCAAAACATGATTCTCTGTACTGTGTACATATTTTCCAAGCTGTAGAAGCAATCTTATGCTGGTATACCTATGAGTTGTATCTTGCTTTTAACACAAATTTGTAAGACTCTCGTGTCCCCTCAAACTTATCCAAATTTACATTTACATTACCAGACTCCCTGGAGCCTAGAAAATGACACACCAAATTGGGAAGAATTTTTTCTCCTTTAGGGATACCATGATATTGGAGGTCAAGAAGGGATGCAAATCTCTTTCTTACCACTAATGTGGTGGATCTTGGGAAAGTTGTTTAACCTTTCAATGCTGTAATTTCTTCAGCCATAAAACTGGGAGTAATTGTAGTTTCTAGCTGATAGGGTATGGAAAGGACAAAGTGAGCTGGTGTGAGAAAAATGCCAAGACAAGCACCAGGGAAATAAAATGTCAGCTCAATGGCTATTAGCTACTCCTCCTGGCTCTCTTTTCTCCCTCTTTCTTCCCTGATTCCATTGTCTCCAAGCTATATCATCACAGTCAGCAGAAGTAATTGACTGAGCTATTCTGCTTGGGTGTTATCAGTCAATCAAACAGCTTGATTCTCTCTACCCCATTTGGTTAGACAAATTTGCCCTTCAGTATAATAGTTAACTTGGCCAATTAAATGGAAAAGAACATATAATATTTATATGGTAATTTTCTCTACCCCAAGCTTTCTCTGGGGCCACAAGACTGATCCTCACTGGGCTTGGTCTCTGGAGTCTAGGTATATTCTTTTTTTTTTTTCAGGTCATACTCCTGGCCTTGAGCCAGCATGTCTGCATGGTCTCAGAGCAGCTGAGCTCCAAGCATGCCTTGGGGACTCAACTTCATTGACTCACAAAATCAAAATATACAAATCCCCCTTTTAAACCATGATATATAACTGGAAGAATATTGCCTCTCCACTGCATTAGGGCTCGCCCTATTACCTTATGGAATTACCCACAGTGGCAGAAATCCATTCACCTGATCCACTGACACCCTGGGGGCAGCTCAGATAGCATAAAGCCAATTGATAGATGTATATTTGATATATCTTTTATGCCCAGAATTTATGTCTTCTGCATGTTTCATTTGCCATTCTGACTCATTTTATGCCACAGGAGAACTAGGAAAATTCAAAAGGGACTGAGAAAGCAACAGCATAGAAGGAACAGGGTAGAAATCAAAATAGCAATTTTTCTTTCTGATCTAGGGCTTCACACCAGAGCATCGGATCAGCTTTAAAACACAAAGCAAGTGTCTCTCCTTGACTCCTCCTAGCAAGGAGTTAGGAAAAGAGGCACTCACCCGAACAACTGGAAAAACCTTTTCCTGCACCCTTACTGGACCAGGTCCCCACTGCAAAGCAAATATGTATACTAAAGATATGAACAGTAATAGAACTAAGGGTATGCATTTTATTCTCATGGTGAGCATGATATGGCCACAAAATACAGCTCAGATCATACTCAAAATAGAACATGGGCAAGACAAAACCAGTCTCCATGAGCTCACGTTACTGATATTGGAGAAAGGAAGATGACCAGAAAAGAACCATAGGCTCTCACAAAGCCTTCTGCCTCTTCTTTGCTTGCCTAATATGTACAAATGTATAAGGATCAGAGAGGATTTCTTCAGAGGCATCTGCACATGGAACGGATCAGTCTCATGAATGTCCCTCTGAGTCCCATTGTATGCCCTATCTCTTTTCAATATCTTCAGTCTTTAAAGAAATAATTTATACTAAATCATAGTAACAGCTTACACACACGCACACATACACACACATAGTGCTCACAGCAACTTTAAGAGAAAAGTTGTAGTTTTTTTCTACATTCTACTGAAAATAATACTGAATGTGGGTGATAAAGTAACTTCCGGGTCATTCAAGGAACTGAACTCTTAACCTCTCCACAGTATTTCTTCATTGTTTCATCAGTGGAGAGAAGGAAGCCTATACTTCAAAGAAAAGACCAGACAACAATGAATATATATATTCATCAATGATCTCATCAAATGCTTATTCTTGAAGATATATATATATCTTTCCTGATGACCTTGGAGTCATGGAGAACACTCATTATAAAGCATTTCATATGAAAAACCACTTCTCTGAAGCAATGTATGTACCTCCTATCTTGTGGACAGTTCTAGGGCCTCTGTCTCCATTTCCCCATTGCAGATATCAGCCTTCTTAACTCATGTGCATTTTTTCCTTCTCTACCATTTCAACTTCCAACACATTTTCCTTTCCAAAAGGATGAAACAAATTTAACTCATTCTCAGTTCTAACAAATTTGGTATCTCAGCATGGACAAGCATTCAAGGAGACAAAAACCTTATGTAGAAGTGTAATGAGCCCATTCTATCTATCAGTGAGGTAGAAGTTGGAGAAATGCTTGTTAGTATTCTGCAAATCCTTCCTTTAGTGGTGAGTTATATCAGACATGAGCCCTGGCTTTATGGTACTTACCATGTACCACAGACATGACAAACATCATTCAAATAAACATAAAATGTAAGCTCCAAGCATTAAAAGGCACTGTGCAGAAATATAATAGGATTTCCTGTACTTACAGTATCCTAGAGGTTCTATTAGTAAATGTTAAATGATCTGAGACCTAAGAAACAGGATAGGTTAGCAAGAATATTCACAGTATTTAAAAAGGGGGGGGGGTGGTTAAAAAATAGGAACAAAATAAGTGTTAGGTGTCTATATAAAGAAACCATTTGGGGCTTTATTTTGGGGCATAGTCCTCTAATAAATCTTACAGAAACCCATTAAGAATTAAAACTTTGATACTAAAATAGTGTAAAAGTAAAAATCATAGACAAAACTGTTTTAATATATTAATATAAAAACTCAACAAAATGCTAACAAGAACACAGCAGTACATAAAACAAGCCAACTCATTCCAAGAAATAACAAATTGTTTAATGTTATAAAAATCTATTAATGGCATTCATTATAGTAGTAGGTCAAAGGAGAAAATTTGTACACCAAGAAAAATATCAAAAGACATTTCATAAAATTTAAAACTACTCTAACTTAAAGAAAAGTTACTTTTTGAAGGAGAACATGTCTAACTCCAAAATTAAGAATACTGTGAACTATCTAAACACTGAAGCATTTCCTTTAAAGTCAACAATGAGATGTGTGTATTGTTTTTTTTTCCTTAATCTTTTTGTTATTCCAGCTGGCATGTAAAATCAACAAAGAATTAAATACAGCTAATAAGAATAGCAAGTACACAACTGTTATTGTTTGTATATGATATGATTATATGCTTTTAAAAATATATCAATAAAAATTGTAGAATAAAAAGCATTTGAAGTAACCAATTGCACACAACAAGTTCATAAAAGTCAATTATTATTCTCACAAGCTAGGTACAGGACCAATGAACAAGTCAAAAGAAGATGGCTTTTCAAAAACTGAACAAAAAAGACAAACCAACTAGCTCACCCAATCAAGAAAAGAAAAAAAGCGAGGGAGGATCCAAGATGGCGCCGACCATAGAGCAGTGCATCTGAGTAGTAGGTGAATGAGATTAGTCATTGTGGAGTGAATGTGAGGTCCCCTAGCGTACAGTGAAACACAGACGGTGTCTGAATGCCCACAGCGAACATTGAGACTGGTCACCAGGTAAAAGAGCCCACGCAGTTCCCGGGAACACAACCCTGAGATCAGCCAGCTCCGTCACCGGTCTGGAGAGGAGCTCTGGCTAGAGATCTAGCCCAGGAGCGGATTCAGCCCACGGCTCCAGCCACAGACCAGCGGCCCCGCCTGTCTGCCTGATATCCAGCCTGCACTCGAGCCGCACCACAAGAGCAAAGGTAAGTGACATTATTTTTTTCCGGAGTTTCCAACGTGGTGGCACAGTGTGCACTGTAGCGGAGAGGCAGAGACCTAACCCAGTCACAGCAAAGCAATTAGGAGCCAAGACTGCCTGCAAACAGAGCCTGGGACAGTGTGTTCTCCACAAATACTGGGGCGGGTGGGTCACTCACCCTAGCACCCAAGCATCTGAGGCAGTCAGCAACAGGCGCACTGAGGCCAGCATCTGTTGTGGGTGGAGCTCCCTGCCTGCACAGTCAGCCCAGCTGGGGAGCCAGAACGACTGGGTCAGTGAGAGGAGAACATAGACCCAACCACAGCTCTACCTGCCATTCTGAGGAGACCTGTCAGCTCTGAGGTCCTCAGAGGCTAGCCCTCTCCCCACTCCAATCCCCTCTATATTGGTCCAATTGGGTCACAAGCAGTTGAGGAGAGCAGCAGCCACCCTCCTCTCCAAGAGCCAGTCAGTCTATTACAGGAATCTGCCCGCCATCTAGAGGTAAACACCAGGATCTCAGGATCAGCCAACCCCCAGGGCAGGGAGTTTTCCTGAGCACCAAGGTCAGGTAACAAAAGAAACAAACAGATAACACCTGGGTCCATCTGATGACAAAAGGTCAGCGCAAGAACATGGTAAAAAAAAACCAAAACAATAGGATGTTTCCAGATCCTGGCAATAATGCTACAGACAACTCTGGACAGCTGAACCCAATTGAAGCAAAGGAAAATGACCTTAATCCTACGCTTATATTACTAATAGAAGGCCTAAGGGAGGAAATCAAATACCTCAGAGAGCAACAACAAAGTACTGCAAAGGAGGTGATGGAAATGAATAAAGCACTTAAAGGAGTGGAAGACCTGAAAAGGGAAGTTGAAGCAATGAAGAAAATCCAATCTGAGACATCCATAGAACTGGAAAACCTTAAGAAAAGAATCGGAACTACAGACACTAGCATCACCAACAGAATACAAGAGATGGAAGAAAGAAATTCAGGCTCAGAGGATAAAATTGAAGAAATAGATACATCTGTCAAAGAAAATGTCAAATCTAAAAAAGTCCTGACACAAAACCTTCAGGAAATCAAGGACACAATGAAAAGACGGAATCTCAGAATAATAGGAATAGAAGAAAGAGAAGAGTCCCACCTCCATGGACCAGAAAATATCTTCAACAAAATCATTGAAGAGAATTTCCCAAATCTAAAAAAACAGATGCCTATAACTGTACAAGAAGCTTACAGAACCCCAAATAGATTAGACCAGAAAAGAAAATCTTCCCGCCACATAATAATCAAAACACTAAATGTACAGAACAAAGAAAGAATTTTAAAAGCTGCTAGGGAAAAGGGTCAAGTAACATATAATGGCAAAGCTATCAGAATCACACCTGACTTTTCTTCAGAGACTCTAAAAGCCAGAAGGGCCTGGACAGAC
>CAJQZJ010032716.1:4070611-4097374 GCA_907164525.1 Lophiomys imhausi
TGTTTTTAAAATTGTGATGCAAGTTAGTATGAAAGCTGAGTTAGATATAGAACTTTAAACTCATGGAGATGGTTAGATAGTAGAATCTTAAAGTCAGGTGCCAAATACATATGGACTGGACATTGAGAATGTATGCTAAGCCATATAACTTTCATAATTGTGGCCTATTTATGTTTTTTGTTTTGTATTATATTTATTGTTATAAGAGAAAGAACCATCTGTTGGGCTGTAAGGGGGAGCTGTTGGGGGGGAAAGATATATCTTAAAGTTAAAAAAAGGGAAGAGGATGTGGGGTTGAGGGGGAAAAGAGTGGGAGGTTGGGACTGGAGGGGGGAGTAGGGAGGGGATTGTGATTGAGATGTAACTTGAAGAAATAAAAAATAAATTATTTAAAAAAAAACAAATGTGTGAAGAAAAAACAGCAAAAGTGAAAAAGTACCAGTAAAACTGAACACCAATAGAGTCGTTAGAACACATCAAAGCAGTAATCTTTTCAAATCTGAGTAAATAATTTGAAGAGAATAAAAGTCATCAAACTGATCCTAGCAAGAAAACATCGAGACAGACTAATTTCCTAGAATAGAGAGAAAAAAGTATCAAAGCCAGCAAACAAACAAACAAACAAACAAATGCAAAAGGTAATTCATAAGCAATACCAAATACTCTCAAAGCTAGTTTAGCTGCCACAGAGATTAAAAGGTGAGTTTCCCTAGCTCCTTTTCATGGACCCACAGCTCAGTGTCCACATGTGGTAAAATCTGCATCATAAACTAGGCATTAACCTCATCTGTAAACACAGGCGCAACAGCAAATATCTACAAAGGAAACCAAACAGCTAACAAGAATAGCATTCTATACACACACGGCCCATTCACCACCAGGAAATCCAGGCATGTAATTTCCTGTGCCAGTAAACCAAAGAATGAATTCATATGAACTATAGATGCTAAGAAGGCACTTGACAAAACTCAAATTTTTGTGAAAACTGAAATAATTTGGGTTTTTTTTTTTTAATTAGAGAAATCAGTGGAAACCTGGGTGTTCTCAGTCAAGGGAAAAGCATATTCATCCAAAGGAAAAGACAAAAGTAGCCATGGTATGGAACACATTGCACTCAGGCAATCTCCCAGGTACATTAAAACAATGGAGGTGTATAGATACCTATTGTACTGAAGAATAGATTACAGAGGCAAAGTATCCCCGAACAGAATGCTCACAAGAAACCGAGGACAAAGAGAAATATGCTTCTACACAGCACAGTACTGACAAATGTTTTTGTATGTGTTATCTAATTTCATTCTCCTCACTGTTACCCAAGAAGCTGACAGAATAATCTCTATTGTGCTGATAAGGTTTTGGGAAACAGCTGCCTAGCAGGTTTCACAGAGACCACAGCTGATGACTACAGGAGATGGATTTATGTCCTAATCTGTGTAATCTAGTTTAAATTCACTTCCCTCCTATTATCTTCCCAATCTCCTTAGCTAGAATCTCAACTAACCAGACTCAAGAGAGTACCAGGGGATAGAAGGCTGTGGGGTGGGAGTGTAACCCATGCTGGACAGTTTCCAGAGCCAACAACAGGGTAAAGAGGAAGAACAGTAGAACCTGACAAGATCCCCAGCTCATCAGACTGCCTAACTGCACAACAGATAATAAGAGCTCAGATAGAAGAGCTGCTCGGGGATTAAGATACAGCTTATAAACATCTCAGGATGCCTTGGCTCTGAGCAAACTCTCAACCTGTCAGCTGTCAGCCATCTGAAAGATTGCCATCTGCTTGCATGGCCTACATGCCTCAAGTCTAATCGATTCTATTTTTTAGGCAAAAGTTTGATTTTTGTTTCTGAACTAGAAGAGTAAAACACAGCCATGAAATGGCACAGCCGGTCCCATCTACCATTATGTGTTAAATTGCACAGACAAACCAACATCTGGGCAGAGGAAGACATTGATAAAATGAGAAGTCCCCATTTTCCCCCTCAAAACAGCACTCTAAATTCATTTTTAAAGTACTGCCAGTGAGGAACATTCTCTGGAACATCTTTTTGGAGCTATGGGTAAAAGGAGTATTCAAGGAATATGTTCTGTGCATCATCACATAGAAGGGAAATTCCCATTTAGTCATTTTAGCCTTAAGTGACCCTCTAAAGAAGACAGGAACCACTTTGCACCTGTGACCCCTAGGATAGGAAAATGTAGATGAACATAACTGACCTACTTCCAAAGTCATACACACATGCAAACACACACACAGAAACAATCTGCTCTCTCCATTCCTGACCTAGGAACATATGGCGATGGATTACATGGTAGGCACCTGGCTGACTGCTGAGCCCATGTGTCTCATTCTAACACAAACAGGCAGAGGCACAAAGCCTGCCCAGAGGAGTCACCAGCCAAATCCAAAATGGGCACCTCAAGCCACAGATCAGCCAAAAATGGCTGTGACAGTCTAGTGGAGGAGACAAAGTTCTCGGCGCCACCTGCAGGGCCCCGTTTCCCCTCTAGCCCCATGCCGCCCTTCACAAGCTGCTGAGAAGAAACCCTAGGCTGATCTCTCCACAAGCCCATGTCATCAGCAGCCCTGGCTCTGTCTGGCAAAGGGAAACTGAGCCAGCCTCACCTCTACTTTAAAGCTGGCTCTCTTGAGTTAAACTATTTCAAACTAAGCAAATCCCTACTCGTGCTCTCAAATCTTGGCATGCTAATAAAGAGCGAGAGACAATTATCTATCTCCAAACTGGTATAAAGAAAGCAAAACACTGCATTACACTGTCTTGGCCTCACTATGCTTCTCTGTCCCACCTTATGGTAGAGATCATTTCTAATCTGTTGATCATCCTAACCACCCCATGCACCATGAAGATAAATGCCCCTATGCTCAGTTCCCTGAGCTTCCCACTGCAACACTATATGTCCATAACTTTCTTCTTCCTTCCTTTTCTTTCTTTCTTCCTTTCTTCCTTCCTCCCTTCCTCTTCCTCTCCCTTCCTTCTTTTTTCTTCCCTCCTTCCCTCCTTTCTCTCTCTCTCTTCTCCTACCGCCCTTCTCTAATCTTTCCTTCATTTTTTTCTTTTCTTTCAAGGCAGAATATCCTGTAGCCCAGGCTGTCTTCAAACTCATTATGTAACTGAGGATAACCTTGAACTTCCAATCCTCCTGATTCTATTTCCCAGGTGCTGGGATTACAAACATGTGTGCTAGTTTATACAATGCTGGAGATGGAATCCCAGGACTGTGTGTACTCTAGACAATCACCCTACCAACTGAGCTACACCCCCAGCCTGTAGTCAGAATTTTGATTTCTTTAAAAACCCAGTTATGTCATGTGAATCTGTTTTTGTTTTAATCACAGGTGTGGGATATGGGGCTGCTTCAGATTGTCCACAGTTGCCAACTATGATTTGTCTAGCTCATGCTCTGCGGGGGCAGGGGCATGATTTTTGCCAGTTGCAGATAGTTTACATTTGGAATTCTGGGGACTCTTGAGGGGATATAAATATAAGAGTCCCAAGAAGGTCTGTGACAGCTGCAGTCCCCACTGTTGTTGGCTCCTGGTGTTGTTTTTGTTGTTGCTGGGTAGCTGTTTGCTGGATTGCTGGTTACTACTGTTCTGACAATGAAGATTGGACTTGCCCCAAGGAACTCGATGCTCCTAATCAGAAGGAAGTAGTCTAAAGAGGTCTATGTTCTCTTTCCCCCTCACCTTCTTTTATGCCTAGGATTGGAGGGTTGGAAGGGATTGGGATGGAAAAGAGAGGTGGATATGGATACCCAAATAAAGTAGTCAAAATGCCCAGCTACACCAGCCCCTCTCACTCCTTCTTGTGATCAATTATAATTTTATTTATTTTCTTCTTTTTTAAAAAAATATGTCTATCAATGTCATGTTGAACAATGGATAAACAGGATTTGGTCCACATCAGCTAAGGAGGATAGAGATAGTGCAGTTAGAATAAGAAGAAGCCTATGGAGGGAGACTGAGCTTGGCAGATATGAAGCTATGTGTGGAATATGCTCAGCAGATATGAAGCTATGTGTGGGATATGTGTGTTTTCTGTGGACATGAACTTCATAACAAGGTGAAGACAACAGTGACCAAGGAAAAGGATGTGAAACTTTAAAAAGTGCTCTTTTCCCAAAATCCCAGAATGGAGAAGTGGAAGTGGACACAGTCGCACCCCGACCAAGAATCTATTTGTAACTGATACCTGTGAGGAAGGAAAAAATACTAGTTTTCTCGAATGAAGTGGTAATTGGTATATCAACCACACAGGGAAGGCCCCATCCCCAGCACCAGTTGGCCAGCACAAAACAAACTCCATGATTTTTGTGTGCTTTTTGTTTTGTTTTGTTTGTTTGTTTGTTTGTTTTTGTCTTTGTCTTGCTACGTTTTAGTTTTTGTTGTGTGTTTGGTTTTGTTTTCTGGGGGAGTTCTTTGGTTTGGTTTTTTTTTTTATTTTTTTTTTTTATTTTGTGCTTTGAGGGGAAGAGAAGAGACTATGAAGTTATGTGAGTAGTGATGTGGAAGGATCCAGGAGAAAGAATATGATCAAAATATATTGTATAAAAAAATTAAATGGGGCTCTTTCAACCAACTAAAGAATCTTTAAGAACAAAAGGGTAAAGGGTAAAGGGTAAAGGGTAAAGGGTAAAGGGCAACTATATTTGGAGCTAAAAATGGACCTTTCATGTGCTCATTACAATATATATCACAAGGCCAGAGCAAGGTAGTGACATGGGAACACTTCACAGCCTTCTGTCTTGGGGACTGTATTAGACACCTGTTGCTTCGGCCTCCCCAGAAATTATTTCCTGCTCCTTCTGTTGAAAAACCCTCCTCTAAAATATAGACTGAAGTAGACAGAAGCCACCAGGTAAAATATTCTCCTCCTCTGGCGTCACCAGTATGGGGACATGTAATGCTGGAATTACCTGTGTCATATCTTACACTAGCTGGAGGAAGCTGTGGCACAGATCTGTATATAAAGGCCAAAGATGGTAAAAGATACAGGGAAGGGAGAGCTAGAGATGGAGCAGAGGAAAGAAAGGACAGAGTAGATGTCTGGAAAGAATTAGGAGAGAGGTTATGAAGAAAGGGGAAAAAGAAGGAAGAGGAAAACAGAGATGGGAGAGAATTGGTGAAACAGAAAGTGAGGAGGGGGACCGTGTCCACCAGAGCCTGTTCTCATTGACTGGCCCTCCTGGACCCCAGCTTTCTGACCTTTGAAAACTCTTGAGAATCATGTTTCTACATCAGTTTCTGCTAGAGCCGATCACCTTCCACGCCTGGAACAGGATTCGTTCCAAGATCGCCCTTAGCCCCAACAATCATGAGGTCCACATCTACAAGAAGAACGGGAGTCAGTGGGCAAAAGTTCATGAGCTGAAGGAGCATAACAGACACCTCACAGGTACTGACTGGGCTCCTAAGAGCGACCGTATTGTCACTTGCGGGGCTGACTGCAACGCCTATGTCTGGAGTCAAAGAGATGGCCTCTGGAAGCTCACCCTGGTGATCCTGAGGATTAACCGTGCAGCCACTTTTGTGAAGTGGGTCCCCACTTGAAAACAAATTTGCTGTGGAGAGTGGAGCCCGACTCATCTCTGTTTGTTACTTTGAGTCTGAAAATGACTGGTGGGTGAGCAAGCACATTAAGAACCCGGTTGGCTCCACAGTCCTCAGCTTGGACTGGCACCCCAACAACGTTTTGCTGGCTGCAGGCTCATGTGACTTCAAATGCAGAGTGTTTTCTGCCTACATCAAAGAGGTGGATGAGAAGCCAGCCAGCACACCCTGGGGCAGCAAGATGCCTTTTGGTCAGCTGATGTCTGAGTTTGGTGACAGCGGCACTGGTGGCTGGATGTGTAGAGTCAGCTTCTCTGCCAGTGGAGCGGCCTGGCCTGGGTCAGCCATGGCAGCACTGTGTCTGTGGCTGCCGCCTCCACGAGTGTACAGGTTTCAACTCTGAAAACGGAGTTCCTACCACTACTGAGTGTGTCGTTCATCTCAGAGAACAGCATTGTGGCTGCTAGCCACGACTGCTGCCCAGTGCTCTTTAACGACGATATCCAAGGCTGTTTGACTTTTGTGTCCAAGCTAGACGTCCCAAAACAGAGCATCCAGCACAGCATGTCTGCTATGGAACGCTTCTGCAACATGGACAAAAGGGCCACAACCGAGGACCGCAACCCAGCCTTGGAGACACTGCACCAGGACAGTATCACTCAAGTGTCTATTTATGAAGTGGACAAGCAAGATTGTCACAAATGTTTCACTACTGGCATTGATGGAGCCATGACAATTTGGGATTTCAAGACACTAGAGTCTTCCATTCAGGGCCTCCGGACAATGTGAAGCCAAGTGAATCTGCCATCCAGCATGAGGACCCAGGCTGAGCATACCGTGCCGTTCCCGCGGTGGTAAGAATCTCCGGCCCATGGAAACACTGTCACCTGAATAAGCAACTAGCGTGTGTTCTGGTGGATGTTGGGGTGAAGTGTGGATTTAACAGATAGCAGTAGTTTGCTTTGTTTTTTTTTCTTTCGTTTCATTTTGTTTTGATTTTTGCTATCTCATTCCATTTTTTACCAAAGCCTCTCTTTAAGTAGTTTATTATGGAAGATTGTTACACTAATTTAAAGGGCAAGGGAAGTGTGTACATTGCTAAAAAATTAAAGAAAAAGTCCCAAGTGTGCAAAAACAAAGACAAAAAAAAAGGAAGGAAGGAGGGAAAATGGACAGAAAGGTTTATTTTTTTAAAAATGAGGCAGAAAAGAGGAAGGAGGAGGGAAGATTAGGGGAGATACATAAAGGAAAAGGCAGGGGAGACAGAAAAATGAAGTAGAAGAGGATGAAGTTGGGGGGATGGTAAAGAAAGACACAAGGAGAGAGATGAAAAGACTATGGGAGATATGGGAAAATGAGACAGAGGGTGATGTCCCTTTAGGTCAAGGATTTTGGCTACACTTCAAGCCACCTGTATTCCCTGTACTCTAGCTGATAATCAGAGGCAAGCCCCTGTCAGTTACAACCGTAGCACAGTGATTATCAGTCTGATCTGGATTTTTCTCTCCCTCTGTCATCCTCTCTATATAAACTTCCTCAGTCTTCTCCAGTTTATTCTCCCACTCTCCCATCCCTATCATTCTTCTCCACATCTTTTCGCATCTTTTGACCTTTGCGCATAGATCCACCCTTGACGAAATCACACTCTATTACAAATGTGGCTCTCAGCAGCTTTTTTGTTGAACCTAAAGATAATTACCCAAAAACATTTGCATCCTTAGACTCTACCCCCATGACACCGTAACTCAAGTAATCAGTGAAAATATCAGTTTCCCTGTCAAACGAGGCCACTGGAAACATCTTCATTTCTTCTTATCAGAAGCCAGTCCCTCACAAAAGAAAGACATAAAAGAAACCACGTGGAGGTTAAAAGCAGCATTTAGGGAGAAAATGATGTTGTACATCATACCAAAATTTAATATGACTTTATGCAAAATAGTAATGTGTCTGCTAATGTAGGTTCTCCTAAAGTACGTTAGTAACAATCCAAGATCATTCCCCTTAAAAATGAAAATGTATGTCAAAAAAAAATAGACCTAAAGTAGCTGAATCTTGTACCCATTGATGGAACTGATTTACATAGACAGCATTTAACACTCCATCATCATTATCCTATCAGTCTCCTGTCTAACGCACAAGCTGAGACATTCAGTGTGCTTCGAGGTTAGAACAGGAGCACACACAAGCACGCCCTACATCCACCAGCCCAAATGGTGATAAATTACAAAAAAAAAAAAGGAAGAAGAAAATCACTTTAGGCAGACAGAAGAATATCAACAAGAATGGAGAAAAGATAATCTCACTCCCTACCCAGTACCAAGACAGTAACTTTACAGGTTGAATAAAAGAAAACTAAATATTGAAGGGTAGAATGTGGTTATGGGGGGGGGGAGCAGATAAAAAAGAGCCAGCATTATGATAATGGGTTGTGTCTGCCTCTGCCAGAGCAAGCAGCTGTTTATGTGTCTCCTTGGTTTACAAGGAAGACAAATTAAGATGGAACACAGCTCAACCTTCAGAGTCCACCATGTGAACATTTTTGGATTTTCTTCCTGTAAAACTTTTTGAGTTATTCTGATTCTGATCTGATTACAAGAACCAAAGGGAATGCTTTGGGGAGTGGGGAGCAATGTACGGAGAGTCACATTTGTATATCCTCCTTGTCTGGAATCATCTGATCTCACGTGTACTTGGCTGTGGCCTTGAAAATACTATGGCCTTTACATAGCAGGTGGTCAGTGACATTGATTGTATGAATGGCAATAGATGAGTTAATTAAAAAACAAAGTAGACATGTGGCACCCTAGAAAACTTTCCTTCTACTTTTGCTAAGAAAAGAAACCCCTCTAGGGATGGCGCTTATCATGAAGATTTCAGTAACCTAAAAATCTGTTTTCAGTTTCCGTGATATTGATGGGGACTGGCCAGTTTTCAAAGCTGAGTGGTACCACTTCCAGTAGACCAAGACAGCCAGAGGAACCAGAGGCAAAAAAAAAAAAAAGAACCAGGAAGGGTGGCAAGCCTGATTGCCATCCACTATGAAACAGTCTTGAGCTGCCCAAGATTAGCAAAGAAGAGTGAGAGCTGTCTGGGTGGGCATGGGGAGGAGATGGCCTTCCCATGGAGAGAGAAAGGGGTAGAGGAGGAGGCAGAAGGGAAGCAGGAACAAAGAAGCATGAGAAGAAACCATTGAAGGAAGACAGAAGGCAAGAAAGAGAACCAGACAGAGATGAAGAACTGAAACCTTTACTGACCTCTATTTACTTCCCTACCCAGGATACCTAACCAGAGGTCCAGCCTCCAACAGTTACTGCAGTACAGTCTGTGTTTTCGTATGTGTCCCCAGACTCTGGCTCACAGACACTCATTAATAATCAAACAGCCTGAGTACACACCAGCACCCCTTCTGAGACAACATACATGTCAATCTAATAGGACTCGATCTTCATTAAACAACGGCCATCATTCATGCTTTTCCTCCACCTTCCACAAAGCCATGCTGTCCTCAGCAACTGCCCACTAGTGACAGGCCTTGCCCAGGTCTGAGTTGTCTCTTATCAACAACAAATTTTATTTACAACAACAAAGACAAAGGTTGAAGTATGATACAAGAATAATATGGGAAAATAACCACCATTTAAAGGAAAAGAACCCTAACAAGCTTGAGCCACAGATCTTTTTGTCCTACCCACCCACACACACAATGTGAGGAGACTAACCCAGACGAACAAGGTTCCCTCAGCCAGCAGTCTAGTCTATGGGAGAACAAAGACAAAAATCAAGTGACAGCTTTTGAATATTAATAGGCCCTATCAGCAAGGGTGAGCAGGAACATTGAAGTCATCCACAAGTTCTCAAATCAGCTCCTAAAAGCCAGGATTCATCTCCTCACTTAAGAATTCCACTATGAAAATGAATCTTTATTTCAAAAGTAAGCTGGTGAGATACCCAGAAATAAAAGCTGAGAAAGAGGTACCGAGCACTGCAGGACTCTTTCCCTCATGCATCTTCTCCCCTCAGGGCCCATCATGATGCTGAGCATAATATAGATGCTCAATAAACACTTGTGACACGAATGATCTGAAAAAAAAAAAAAGGAATTTCAAAGTCAGCTTTTGAGTAAGACCCGGCTTTGAAAACAAGCCTGTCCCCATCAATATCACAGAAATGGAAAACAGATTTTTAGATAACTGAAATCTTCCTGATAAGTACCATCCCCAAAGGGGTTTCTTTTCTTAGCAAAAGTAGAAACAAAGTTTTCTAGGGTGCCACATGTCTACTTTGTTTTTTAATTAATCCCTTTTGCCATTCATACAATCAGTGCCACTGATCACCTGCTATGTGTCAGGCACTGTGAAAGTCTCCAAGGTGTTAGTGTTTAAAAAATAAAAAGGCAAGCAAAATGCAGTTCTCATGGACCTCATGTTTGCTCTGTCCCTTATCCTAACCAAACCATCATACACTGGAACCACTATATACCTCCACACTATGAAGCCACACCCCAAATGCATCTTGCTCTTCAGATACATTCATCTCCCTAAAGTAGCACTGCTACATGGTTCGCCTGCTCAAAACCTTCAGGAGCAACTGGTACCTACAAGTCAACGTAGTACACATTTATCAGCCTGGTACTTCACATTAGGCACAGTGCTAGCATCATCAGTTCATACCCCTCAGCAATTAACAGAAGTTACCCCCAAATTGAGCAGCTTAAAAGCTTAAGGAAAGGTTGAAATTGAGAGTTGGGTAGTCTGCACTGCAGTCTGTCTTCTTAAGTCTTGACTGAGGCTGGAACTTCTATTCCCAAAGTGACTTTCTCAATCTGCTGCTAGCTCCTCACCATGTTGGTCTTTCTGTAGGGCTTCAAGTTTCTCAGTACAGGGCTCTTGACTTCTAGGAAAAGATTAGAAAGATGTGGGGAAGAAAAGAAAGAAAGAAAGAGAGAGAGGGAGGGAGGGAGGGAGGGAGGGAGGGAGGGAGGGAGGGAGGAAGGAAGGAGGAAAGAAAGAAGATATAATGAGGAGAAAGATAAGGAGTCTGCCGCAATGCTTCACAAAATTAGACTTCCTAATTTTGAAAGTCATGGGTATCTCTCTGCTATAGTCTATCAAAACTCAGTCATTAAGTATCAAGAGAAAGGGATACAAGCTTCACCCCCCCCCCCCCTTTAACTTTAAGATAAGGTCTCAAGGATTCTGGGTTAGCCTCCAACTTTCTGTGTAGCTAAGGATGATCTTGAATTTCTGATCCTTCTGCCCCTATCTCCTAAATGTTGAGAATATAGGCTTGTATCACTATACCTGGATTATACAGGAATGTCTTAAGAATCAAACACAGGGCTCCATTTATTCTGGATGAGTACTCCCCTAACTAGACTATATCCGCAGTCCCCAAGATCCACCACTTCAAGGGAGGAATTTCAAAAGAATCTGTGACTCACTCTAAAAACCCAGTACAAAGCTAGCTAATGTTAGTTCTTAACCCATTTACCTATTTTCCCATTCTGTGTTGGTATTCCCAGGCTTAATCTCTGACCTCCAACCAGCTGGCTCCTGAAAAACTGTACCCACAATACTGTGAATTCAATGTATTCCCTTCTGAACTCCGGGTGGAAAGTTAAAAGCTAACATGATAGTATTATAAGAGGCAGCCATTAGGAAATACATCACTAGGACTCCAGCTTTGAGAACACAATCATAGGGAGGCTCATAGGGAGGCTCATAGGGAGGCTCACAGGGAGGCTCACAGGGAGGCTCATAGGGAGGCTCACAGGGAGGCTCACAGGGAGGCTCACAGGGAGGCTCACAGGGAGGCTCATAGGGAGGCTCACAGGGAGGCTCATAGGGAGGCTCACAGGGAGGCTCATAGGGAGGCTCATAGGGAGGCTCACAGGGAGGCTCACAGGGAGGCTCATAGGGAGGCTCATAGGGAGGCTTTACTCAGCCTTTTGTTTGCTTGCCATCTCAACTTCAGCTATGTGAGGAGGACACAGCACTCTTAACACAGCATCAAGGCACCAAAAGGCAGGCCTCACAGGTCACCCAAACATGCTGTTCTTACACTGCCTAGTCTCCAGTCTTGGGGAGAAAATACACTCCCATTGTTCAAAAATCACCCAGTCTAGAATTTTGCTATAGCATCACAAATGGACTGAGACACGTGGTCAGTATCATCTCTCTTCATGAATTGTCCCAACCTTTATCCTCTATTCTCCCTTCTAAATCCATACACTAGAAAGAGAACGGAGCACAGTGGCTTGTGTTGTGGAGACTGGGTTGACTGCTTTCAAATATCACTCTACTTTCAGAAAATACCATCATGATTTTCTTAAGAAAATGATGGTCATAGTTCCTTCTTCATATGCTTTGTATGAGAAATAAATGGTCAATATGTATAAGTTTCCAGGAGTGTTTTAACATACACTGTTATTATAGAACCTATTAAATAATATAGATATCATTCCATTGTAACCAGGTCACAGTGTATATTGTTAATACTGTCACTGGCCTTCCTATGCCTAAGCCATGACCATTTTAACTCCAACTAGATCTATATATTCTCATTTTAACCATCTCATGTGTAAATGTCTTATGCTGAGTTGTTTTCTGATGGGCTTTAAATGTACTATTTTCTTAGAGTGCCTAAGAAAGAGTAAACATTCATTATCAAAAGAACAAAGGAAAAAGTACCACTGCACCAGTCATTGCAAGAAATAGTCAGACTATCTCCCCAAACACCAGAGACCAAGGAGGAGCACCCTTCTTATTTCCATGAGACTCCAATATCTTAAAGCCCACCCAACACAGACATTCCCATAACGTTAGCCTAATGGAACCCACTTCCCATACAAGAACTTGGGTGGGTAGGTTTAGGAGCCCCTTATACCTGGTGGTCAGGGAATGAGACAAGTGTTACAATTCACCTATGTCCAGGCTAAACCTAGACTATATATCAAGTTGAGAAGTTGACAGGATTGGCTACAAAGAAAGACCCTGTCTTCATAATAACAATATAAAAATTCAAGATTGGAGGGGTAGACTAGTGTGAGCCTCTAAAATAGGAGTCCAGGTAGTGCAATAACGTGAGATGAGGCAAATATCAATTTCCCACTTCAAGAGCCTGACATTTCAAAATCACACTAACCAACTCCTCCCCCACCACTGACCCAGACACCGTGGAGCTTTAAGGTTCCCCACCAACACTCGTCATTAAAGAGGTAGTTTTTTTTTTCCTCCAGGAGTTTGGGTGCCAGCTTATAATCAGGGGCCAACATCAGACAATTATTCATATTTGAAACCTACTGAGATCTCCAGATAAAGACAGAAGCAATGGAAATTAACAGAAGATTTTCACAGTCCCAACTCCTGCCACTGACAGATGTGCGCAAATCTCAACTTTGGTCAGTTAATCTTCTTATCGGCAAAGGTCGTGGTTCCTGCAGAGACTCATGACTGTTCAAACTGCTACAGATATATGGATATGAGTGTTCAGCCATCAATGACATATCTGCATTGTGCAAGGTTCAGGGAACATCTCAGAAGAAGTGGGAGAAGGAATATAAGAACTACAGGACAGGGAAGAGGGCTGTGAAACGCTGCCTTACAGACATGACATGGCTGTTGCAGACAGGAACTCAGAGCACCCAGTGGTTGCCTGCCCAAGTCCAAGCATGTTAAAAAATTCCAGCATGGATGAAGGTGTGGAAGGCTCCTGAGGCCCCATCCCTAGCTGAAGAGTTATAGACAATGAGTGGCTCCTAGTGGGGAAAGAGTTACTTTTCTTTAGCAGAAGTTGGTGACTATTGGTAGGTTACTATGACTCAGCAGATGAATTCACACACATCTATTAGTGTTTGGACAACAATAACTGGATTCAATGTTTTTTTTTAAGATGGAGGAAAGGAGCAGGGATGAATGTGAGCAAGATACATTGCATATATGTATAAAACTTTCAAAAAATAAATCAAAGTATTAATAAAATATAGCAAAGAGCTACAAGAAATTTATGGAGGAATGTTCTGTCCCCCTCACAAAAAGAACTCTCAGTGGTCTTGGTTTGTCTAATAAGAGATTGCATTCATTCATTCATTCATACATACATACATGTATTTGTACTCCTTTTTCAACCAGTCTTTATCAAGCATGTGCTAGGCACATTGAACGATACCAAGAAATTGAATGTCAGTTCCTGAACTTCAAGTATCCTACCTGGAACAAGTTCCCCTCACAGGCCCTCAGTTCCTCTGTGTATAAAATGAGGAGACTGGACAGAGTCTCTAGGGTTCTTATCATTTTCCAAAATAAATTGCTATTTTTCTGATTCTAATGCCTGCTCTGCTTTGCCAGGCTGGGCTGCTATGGAGATGCAGTTGGGACCTGAGCGTGAAAGTGCTTTGCCAAGTGGAAAGCACTGCTTTGAATGGGATGCATTGTCCTCTCTGCTGTTGCCATAGCCCCCTAACTCCCAGGAGGAAACTTTGCAAAGGCCTTCTTGATAATATCCCACTGGGATCCTAAATAGGAGAAGCTCTTCAAGTCTCATCTGGCTCTCTCCTGCTGCTGGGGAGGTCCAAGGCATCACTTCCATACATTAGCAGGCTCGCAAAGTAGGCTTTTCATGGGTCACAACTTTCCCCGAGAAAAAAATTGTGTTTGACCTAATTCTGATAACTAGTCTAGGTCCAGAAGGAACAAAGACCTGTGATCCATTAGCAATGTCTGCTATGGTGAAAGAATGGTGATCACAAGCCAGCTACCATTCCTGGGCGCCTGTGTATTTCATCACCACAATACACTAAACTTCATATGGGATCCTAAGATGACAATAAAAGTCTTCCAAAGACTTTATGTTCTCCTGAGCAACAGAAGAAATTAATAACAGGCTCTGACTCAGCATAACACAGTTTAAACTACCAGACAACAGTTGGAAAGCTTTGACTACATGACCCATTAATTTACACATGCGCACACACACACTATGTACACATACTCCCTCTCTCTCTCTCTCTCTCTCTCTCTCTCTCTCACACACACACACACACACACACACACACACACACACACACAACACACATCCATGCATACACATACACACATATCCACACACACATTTCCTACTATGTTCAGGTGTTATACATCCACTTGATGTTATACATCATGCATGCTACAGATGAACATGGAGTACCAATTATAAGCATGCACACCAAGAGTTTAAAGAATCCAAAGAAGAAACAGTGCAAGCCACACTTAAAGTTGGAAGAAGAGAGTTATGTGACTCAATATGACACTAAGTTATGCATGATACGTTAGGTAAGGATGTGAAGGGAGATGGTTTCCAATCAGGTGAATGAGGATGACCAAAGAAGCTGAACTCTGGCTCTGGATTGGATATGACTCAGAAACAATGAGAATTTTCATCTTTGTCAGGGAAAGTGGGGAACAAGGGCAATCAAATGTGCTAGGGAATTTTCTAGACAGAAAGAAGAACACAGAAAGGTGCTCCTTCCTAGGGGAATGGCAAGATGGCCCAGGGTATAAGAGAGCTTGCTGTTCTTCCAGAGGACACTGATTTGGTTCCTAGAACCCAGATCAGGAAATCCATAGTCACTAATAAACCCAGTTCCAGATGATACAACACCTTTTTCTGGCCTACACAGGTGTACACACACGTGCACACACACACAAATGCACATACACTTCATAGATGCATATGCAAACAAATAAATAAAATAAAAACATTTTTAAGATAACGTAACAAGCAGAGAAACAGTCTTATGTCACACAAACTGTACACCACGCACAGAAAGCAACTTTTATAATAATAGTGAAAGAATAGATGATCTTATTCACATGACTCAGTGAATAAAAGTACTTGTCATCAAGTCTGATGACTTGATCTTATTCTCCAGGACCCACGTGGAATAAGAAATGAGCACTCTCTCTGTGGGTTATCCTCTCATTTCCACATGTTACATCATGTACACCATGGCATGTATGCATGTACTCATACACACAGGCGTGCACACACTTAAATTAAAAAATTAAGAAAAATGTTTAAAGACAGGACGACGAGAATAGGCAATGTCAACAGTCAACAATTTAATGAGACTAAAGCAATGAGCATGGCTTACAAGGCTTGCTGGATGAGTTGTCATTCAAAGGGCGATGACTCAAAACAGCCACTTCCCGGTCACCTTCCTAAGAGAAAGGTGGGCTCCAGCTATAGTGCTCAGAGTATGTCAGAGAAAGGCAGATGTGGGAAGTTCAATGTGTGGACAATTGTTTCTAGGATGAGCTGCATCAATCCAGGGTGAGACACCTAGCAGATACGTATCTTTCTGTCAGTGTGACAAATACATGAGAAAATTGATGAAAGGAAGCAAAGATCGATCATGGCTCTTTGTTTCAGAAATTCCTGAAATGGTGGGCTTGCTTCTTTACTACAGGCCTATGGTAAAGCAGAACATCACAGAGGTAAGGGCACATGCAAGAACAGAGCCCCTAACCTCATGGAGACAGAAAACACAATGAGACACAAAGGGCCAGGGACAAGAATTATCTCAGAGAGGCATGCCCCCAGTGACCTACTTCCTCTGACCAAGCCCCCATCTTTCGGTAATGAATCCATCAATAGGTTAATCCATCGATTACATCTAGAGCTCAAGATCCAATTGTCTCTCAGTGATTAAATCTACCAGCTGGGGACCAATCCTTTTGGGGGCCACTTTATATCCAAGCTATAATTGTATGGAAAAAGACCTCTTCTTTAACAAAGAATGAAGACTGGAACTAGCCTGATAGAAAATTGCTATGACTCCCTTGGAGCCAGGCTGCCATCAGCACTGACCACGGAACATGGATCACAGAAGAGCATGTAGAACTCCTAGCCCAGCTCTTGAACATCTTCTAGCCTCTCTGTGGTGGCTTTGGGGAAAGATGCTCACCCTGTCAGCCCTGTATACCCTGGGATGAGCATCCTTCTTGTAGGGCAGATTCTTGGTCAATCAGAAGGTTACGAATCAGATTTCCCATTCAGTTTCCAGATTGCTCAGCCCAAAGTTGACACACTGCCTCTTTAAAGACGTTATGAAAATTATCAGCAATGTATCAAGGTGTCTTTGAAGAATGGTATAAACATCGACTGCACTACTTATTGCCATAAACCACACTTCCAGGTTTTTATTTATATGCACATTAGTTCAATATGATTGGATCTGTAGGCAGCAGAGAGGATTGGGGTAATTTATATATATATCAATAAAGATCACCAGCCAGCCACTGGATGCTCTGAGGGGAACAGTGGTTCCATTTAAAACATTAGGAACCAAAGAAATTGAAAATAACTCTCTATTTAGAGGCCAAGGATTAAGGCATTTTGCAAGGAAGGTCTCAGCCCAGCCAGGCTATGCTAAAAAGGCTGTTAAAATGTCATTTGGTTGATAGTTAAAGCCACAGAATTTACCTTAACCCCTTCATTTCAATTGAATTAGCTTCAGTGAAGCATTGACCCTAACATAAAAGCTGTAAGAACGGTGAAAAGGCAGCAGTGTGTAGCCTTACACCATGCTGTGCTAACAGTATCACCTCAGGTTCCCCACATTCATTGCATGAGGTCTTTATGGGTCTGTTGGCCCAGGTTCCCTGTGGTCTATGGCCAAGGTGGGCTCCTTGTCCAGATTTAGTAAAGCGGACACGCTCTCAGAAGATTCCATTGATGGAAGGCACAAACTAAAAAATGGTGAAAGTTAATCTGTCATGGTGGTACTCTGAGGAAAATCAGCAGTCCCTTCCTTCTAGTCCAGGGAAGCTATCCTGAGTCTAGCTACTTGTGCTTTTTCTTCCCTGTATTCTGAACCTTGAAGAAGGCTTCTCACTTCTCACGCTTTCTTCAACTGAGTTTAGCCAGAGAATCCGCTGCTTACAATTGTGGAGCTGGTCTGAGAAAGATGGTGGAAGCCAGGAGCCATTCATATTAGCCTTGGTGCAGCTATTAACTAGGTATTTAACCACATACAGGGTACCCTCTCCTCTCATGGTATTGGCAAATGACTTCTCACTGATGGTATTGGTTTGGAGTATAAAACAAAAGCACTGGGAGATGGCACTGGGACTCAGATTTTAGAGCATGGCAGAATCACCTAGAACATCTGGACAGTGATTCTCAAGGTAGATGACTTAAGAATGCATTTTTGATGGTTCCTTCTCTTATAACAGTAAATACTATATAAAACAACAGATATAAATATGCCACATTTATGAGAGTTAAATGGCCCAGTATACCTTCCCAATGTCCAGTTTATACATATTTGGCCCCTGACCATCTGTTGGACTGAAAGGGGAAACTGCTGGGGGGGAAGAGGGTGGAAGGGCGGGATAGGAAGGGGGAATAGGGAAGGGTTTGTGACTGAGATGTAACTTGAAGAAAAAAAAATAAAGTATTTAAAATTTAAAAAAAGAATGCATTTTTGAGCTGGAGAGGCTGTTCAGTGAATAAAGCACTTGTCATGCAAGCACGAAGTCTTGAGGTCAGTTTCCTAGAACCCATGTAAAGGCCAGGTAGACTTGGCAGCCAGCCTGAAATCCTAACCTCAGAAGGCTGAGACAGCCCATTACCTAGAGCAAGTTGGAGAGCAAGACTATCCGTGTTTGAAAGATCTGGGTTTGATGGAGAGATCCTGTCTTGCTGAATGAGGTAGAAGATCTGTCAAAGGTGATTCCTGACACAACCTTGGGCATGCATGTGCCCACATATGCACATACTTAGGCATCCACCCATCCATACACACATTCATGACAATGAAGGGAACCAAAAGAACACATTTTCAAGTGAAAAACTGCAGGGCATTTAGTTCTATGGAGGGCCATAAGAATGACCCTCTGGGAGAAGGAACAATTGAAGCAGGTGGTAGTTTTGCTTCATCGAGTGTCCTTTTCTTGAATGCTTTATGCATTGAGGTATTCAATAAATTTTCCCTGCACAATGAGTTCGCTTAGAAGAATGGAGAAACTTTAAATAAGATCAGTGCACTAGAATCATTAGATAATCTACAAGTGAGCACACTTTTCTGATTCCTCAGGGCACTTCTCACATGACTTCCAAGAAACAAGCATGGAACCCTCTGGGGATCTGACCACTGCCTTTATCCGGTCTGAGAAGCTAATGAGTGTGAACCAAACCGGGAAAGCAGAGCCCATTCTTGTCTGGAGGAGAAGCGAGGAAATACATGAAATGGAGTAGGTACACATCTTTGAGATGCAGCTTTCAAAAGGAATAAAACCATGACTTGTTGTTACCCCTGCTTATAATACCCAGCACGAGGGGCTGGGGCTGGCTCAGCGAGGTACTATTAGATGACCTCTCACACTCCTCATGAGGCTCCTCCTACCACGCCTCTTCCTGTTGCAGCACTTTTTAACACCATAAACTGGAGCCAGAGGAGATCCATAAACAGCCCAGGTCCTATTTTTCACTTTAGAGTCCCTATGTGGCTTCATTTATTTTTCAAAGGAGCATGTGACATGTTCATTGGCACCTTTCCTGCTATAAAATATCTGTTGACATTTGTGGTTTGGGGCTGGGTTGGATTAGGGGACGTTTCATCCCTTTCACTAGTACATGTAGCACTAAGGCAAGCATGACACTACCATGCTCACTCTTCTTAGTCCAGCTGTGTCCTCTGCTGAGTGAGAGGGTTAAAAACAGCTGCTCTATCCTGCATCATCTATGTGAAGGGCAACAGTGGTTAGCTTTATCCATTTCTCAGTGAGCCAGAGAGAGCTAGACAACTTCATCTCAATAGTCTCAATGAATCTTCATGCAAGCCTATGGTGGGGGACGGGCAACTGTCACTGCCCATATTTTACAGTTGACAAAACTGAGGCATGAAAAAGATAAGTGGATTTCCCCGATTGCAGAGTGAGTAAGTGGACTAGACATCACTCTGAGGAGCTCCTATACCATAGCAACTAAAAACTGTATGTCCTTTCACATCTGGTTGGCATCTTGAAAGGGATCAGACGGAGGAAAAAGAAATGGGGGAATCCAATATGAAGGATAATGTGATGCAAAGAAGATGACTGGTTCAAGGGAAATATTATCAGCCTAAGTGTGTGTTCACTATCAGTAGAACCTGGTTGCTACTGGTCGTCTGGAAGGCTCATTCTTCTCATCATCACCAAGGGGAAAGCCATAACGAGGCTAGTGAACGCATAGAGCCATGGCTGCAGCCACTTAGCAAACACTCAGTAAATGGAAGAGGCAAGGTTTGTGTAGAAGGATGCTGAAAGTCAGGTGTGGTATTCAAATACATGTTAGAGATCGGAACACATAGAATTACTTCCATATAATATAAAAGTCAACCCAGAAATTCCTTCCATAAGTTAAACTCACAGAGAACATGAGTCAAAACCCAGAATTAAGACAAGGAAGCAAATCTGTTTCCATTTTCTATCTACCCAACTTTACCAGCCTTGAAATTTCGAACAAGAGGAATTTTCTATTATACAGCAGAAATTGCATTTGTAGGACAGCCTAAGCATGGTTTCCCATGTAAACCAACATTCCTGTATCCAGGTGAAATTCCCACTGATACATTTATGTAGACCACACTAAATATATTTTATGTAGGTACATTCACATGTAAAGATTTGTTATACATCATAATGAAACTCATTTTTATGGACTCTGAATAGGTGAATTACATTTTCTACAAGATTTTAATATCACACATAATATAGTTGAAATCCATTCTTCCTTCAAAAATATACCTTAGACATCATTCTATACCAAATAACACAAAGGTGTGTCATTGTTGCTGTTGTTTTAATGCCTTGGTAATATTCTAGTGTAAAAATGCATTAACTGGAAGCACAGATAGCCTCTAATTTTTACTGTTAACAATATCACAATAGCCAATGCTGTCCCTATATCTTTTGGAATTTATTCTTTAAGTTTCTAGGATAAATTCATGATTATGAAGTTACAGGGTCCAAGATAGACACATTTTAGGTTTTGCTGTATGCTTTCACAATGTTCTCTTTGGGAAGGTAAATCTGCTTTAAGATTTCTTCCCACTGGGAACTGTCCTCCATTGCTGGTGGGAGTGCAGGCTTGTGCAACCACTATGGAGGTCAGTATGGCGATATCTTAGAAATCTTGGAATAGCTTTGCCTTGGGACCCAGCCATACCACTTCTGGGTATACACCCAAATGATTCCTCACAAAATCACAAGGAAGTTTCTTCATCTATGTTCATAGCAGCCTTATTTGTAATAGCTAGAAACTGGAAACAACCCAGATGTCCCTCAACCGAAGAATGGATTAAAAAAATGTGGTATATCTACACAATGGAATACTACTCAGCTATCAGAAACAATGAAATCATGCAATTTGCAGCCAAATGCATGGAACTAGAGAAGCTCATCCTGAGTGAGCTAACCCAGACCCAGAAGGATGCACATGGCATCTATTCACTTATAATCGTACTTTAGCCATATAGTACAGGATAACTATACTACAACCAATGCACCAAAGGGAACATGAACATAGACTTTTTTCCTGTCAATGAGACACTTTGCCCTAGTGGTGCTGCCTTGTAGGCCCCCAGTGTATGAGGAGGCTCTTGGCCCTCATATGACTGCTGAACTGGGGCAGGGGACTGTTATGTAGGGACACTCCACTCCAGAGGAGTGGGATGGATGGAAGGGATAGGGGGTAGAGGGTGCGGGACTGGGAGGGGTGGAAAGAGGACACCATGAAGTAATAAATAAATATTTTTTAAAAAATATTTTCCCATTGGAATGAGAAGACTGAGATTCTTTATTAAATAGCAAATGGGCAACATGAAATTGTCATATTTATATTTAAATATTTTGAATATTGGCCAACTTACATGGTTTAATAATCCATTCATTTAACAATACATTGAATAATAATGTAAGTGGGGTTTTTTATTTTTTCTTTTGAACAGAGTTGGCCATTCAGAAAAGAGATCATCACACCCTGACACCACATTCTTTTTTTTTTATACTACTTAGATTTATTATGTGAGTGTTTTGCCTGCACGAATGTATGTACACCATGTGCACACCTAGAGCCTGCAGAGGTCAAATAGGATATTGTATCTCCTAAAACTGGAGTTACAGATGGTTGTGAGTCACCATGTGAATGCTAGGAAGAGAGCCTGGGTCTTCTGCAAAGAACAGCAAGTGCTCCAAACCTCTGATCCATCTCTAGACCCTCTCACTGCATCATTTTAAGTCAAAAGAAGTATAGTTTTCATAACACTCTGAAATGAGCCAGTATTGGGGGGGGGGGAACATGGCTTTGTGATACATAAACAACCATGCCAAAGAGGTAAAATGTCTTTCAGTCACCTGAGGACAGAACGAACGTGTTACTCCTGTAACTCCATTTCTATGTCAAGGACACAGATGACAGAATGAAAGGGAAACCCCCATGCAGTATCACCAGCTCTTGAAATAGTCTTCCTAAACTAGACCAAATCCAGAAGAATGTACCAGAGGGAGGAACCTAGAGCCACCTAGCCATTCCCTCTCAAGCTCTGAGGAAAAGGCTGCAAACTTACACATGCAGAGAAGACAAGACAAGCAGGATTCTCCTCCTGGGAAGTTACAAAGCACCAAAACCTTCAGGCTCTGGGCAGCTCCCTGTAAAGACGCCCACCACTGGCCAGACATTCTGCTTTCCTAAATGTGTGTGGCCACTTGTCCCTCCGATCACTAACTCTTTGTAGTTTTCAGCAGAGCAAGCTTTCAAAAGGTCCAGACTTCTCCTTTTATTAGAGAGGAACCTAGATTATCTGGGTTATAGATTGAGCCAGAATTAGACTTGATATCTTAATAAACATTATTGCATGCCCTTTGCATGCCAAAATCTGCAGAAGACAACAGCAAATGCACTCAAGCAAACCATCCTCCCTGACTTCAGCATGGTTATGATCCAGTGTGGAATAAAAGACAAACTAAAAAGCAACTTCAGCCTAATATAAATCTAAGCTGATCTAGATTAAACATTAATATCTAGATTAAACATTAATATAAATCTTAAACAATTTAGATCATGCAGTTGTTGGGCACATCTAAAATGTAGCTTCTGAAGCCAAGGAACCAAACTTCTGAATTTAATTTAAATTCATTTACATTTAAATTTTCAAATCAAAATATGTTCCTATTCATTATAGTTTTGCTGGCATGTGGCTCTATTTCCCTACAACAAGACTTCACTAATATGCACTGTCACAATTTTCTTTTTGAAGGCACTTAGTGCTATGAACTTTCCTTGTAGCACAGCTTTCATTGTATCCCATAGGTTTGGGTATGCTGTGCCTTCATTTTCATTGGTTTTTAAGAAGTCTTTGATTTCCTTCTTTATTTCTTCCCTGACCAGTAGTCATCTAGTAAAGAGTTGTTCAATTTCCATGTGTGTGTAGGCTTTCTGTTGATTCTGTTGCCGTTGAAGTCCAGTTTTATTCCATGGTGGTCTGATAAGATACAAGGGGTTATTTCAATTTTTTGTATCTGTTGAGGCTACCTTTGTGTCCGACTATATGATCGATTTTGGAGAAGGTTCCATGTGGTGCTGAGAATAGCCAAACTGGATGAATTGGGAAAAAAGAAGCAAACACTCCCAAGAGGAGCAGAAGGCAGGAAATCATCAAACTTAGGGCTGAAATCAACGTCTTAGAAACAAAAAGAATGATACAAAGAATCAATGAAACCAAGAGTTGGTTCTTCAAGAAAATCAACAAAATAGAAAAACCCTTAGCCAAATTAACTAAAAGACAGAGGGAAAAAACCCAAATCAACAAAATCAGAAATGAAAAGGGAGAAATAATAACAGGCATTGAGGAAATCCAGAGAATATTTAGGTCCTACTTTAAAAATCTATAATCCACCAAATATGAAAACTTAAGTGAAATGGACAAATTTCTTGATAGATTCCACCTACCAAAGTTAAATCAAGATCAGGTTAACAGATTAAACAGTCCTAGGGAAATAGAAACGGTCATTAAAAATCTCCCAACCAAAAAAAGCCCAGGGCCAGATGGTTTCAGCACAGAATTCTATCAGATCTTCAAAGAAGAGCTAACACCAATACTTTTCAAACTCTTTCACAAAATAGCATCTGAGAGAACATTGCCAAACTCATTCTATGAGGCCACAGTTACCCTGATTCCTAAACCACACAAAGACCCAACAAAGAAAGAGAACTTTAGACCAATCTCCCTCATGAACATAGATGCAAAAATACTTAATAAAATACTAGCAAACTGAATCCAAGAACACATCAATGATCAGGGATGGTTCAACAAAACTTTAGCATCAAAACTGAGATTTGTTGTGATTGTCAAACACACACAAGATCTCCAAGACTTTGCTCAAAAAAATAATGAACTCTTTTATTCATATAATTGTTACAATTACATATTGAAATACTATATTAATATTGGATATATCAAGTTCAATAAAACAGATGATTCAAATTAATTTGCCTGTCTCTTATTTAACTTTCTATAATATGGCTACAAAAAATTATTACATACACAGTTTATCATATTCTTAGATATGACTAACCTAAAAGACAGAAGAAAAAGACGTAGATGCTTTTTGAAGGAGGGTTGTGGCCAACTGAGTGAGCAGAAAGGAAGGAATGGTGATCCTAAGAGACAGAACAGGTTTGCCAGTTCTGGAGGCTAAACACGGAAGGGCAGCTGAGTCCTGAATGATCACTGTCATTCTCTTAATCTTTTTTTTTTTTGAGACAGGGTTTCTCTGTGTATCTCTGGCTGTCCTGGACTCACATTGTAGACCAGGCTGGCCTTGAACTCATAGAGATCCACCTGCCTCTGCCTCCCGAGTGCTGGGATTAAAGGCATTCGCCACCACCGCCCGGCTGGTTTCATAATCTTTTTTTTTTTTTTTTTGATGCAACACATCTTCTCTGCCTGCAGCTTCCTAATTCTCCTCTCCTACACCACTGCCTCTAGAACACCCAGGGACTAGTGTGTACATATATGTGCACAGATTCCAAAGCAGGTACATCTACATGTGTACATGCCTGTTGGAGGCTAGGCATTCATATCAGCTTCCATCGCTCTCCTCCTTGATTTTTAAAACAGGGCACTCACAAAACCTGGAGCTCATCAATCCAACAACAGCAGCAATCCTTGGCCAACCTACTCCAAGGATCCTCCTGTCTCTGCCTCTCCAGCACTGTGGCTACAACCACATGTCTGGACTTTTTACATGGGTTCTGGGGTTCCAAACTCATATGCTCATGCTAGCGCAGGAAACAAGTGGCCATGGCCCCACCTCCAAGGGCTCTGTATTAAAGCCAAATACCTCTGAGGCCATTCATAGCATTAGCTGCCTGGGAAAGAGTGCAATGTTCGTGTTTTATGTATCCAAAAGCAAAAGCTAGACTCCATTGTTGCAGAGCCTCCTGCTTCGTTCAACTTGAGCCACAGTTGCATATTGGGCAATGGGCATCCTTACATAGTTATTTTATGGGAAATAAATCCAACTGAAGTAAACTTCATCTGGGTCCCAAGAAGCCCAATTGTGATTGGCTCCTAAGAACCAGCAACTGGCCTGGAGCAGGAAGAGGCCCAGCTGCAAAGCAGGGGAAAGGAGGAATGCCAGGAGACAGGAGATATCGATGTGAGACATCAGGCTCTGACCAGCTCTGTGATTCTTGACTCCAGAGAAACGTCACAGCCTCTCTGAGTCCTTGTCCCTCGTTTCTTTCATTTTTTTAAAAACTTGGTATAGCTCTGCCTCAGGACCCAGCCATACCACTTCTGGGTATACACCCAAATGCCTCTTCATGGAATCATAAGGAAGTTTCCTCATCTATGTTTATAGCAACCTTATTTGTAATAGCTAGAAACTGGAAACAACCCAGATGTCCCTCAACTGAAGAACGGGTCAAAAAACTGTGGTACATCTATACAATGGAATATTATTCAGCTATCAGGAACAATGAAATTATGAAATTTGCAGCCAAATGGATGGAACTAGAAAAGCTCATCCTGAGTGAACTAACCCAGACTCAGAAGGACACATATGGCATCTATTCACTTATAGTAGGATTTTAGCTATATAGTAGAAGGTATCGATACTACAACTAACACATCAAAGGGAACTTGGACATAGACTTCTTATTTTTAATAATTTTTATTCTTTATCTATTTCTTATATATTAGTTATATTTTTTCTATTTTTTAGTCTTTTTTATCTATTGTATGCTTATTGGTTTGTTTGTTTAGTAGTTCTCTCTCCTGGGCAACGAGACACTTTTCACTGATTGTACTGCTTCGTAGATCCCCAATGAATGAAGAGGCTCTTGGCCCTCATACGACCTCTCAACTGACATGAGGGACTGTTATATAAGGACACCCCACCCCAGAGAAATGGGATGGAAGGGTTAGGAGGTAAAGAAAAAAATGAAATGTGATGTTTCGGCCTTTTACTACTAATTGTCATAAACTGTTTAGGGTAATTAAGAAATGCAAATTAATGGTTATGCAAGCTGGTCATTCAGTTAGGTACTATGACAGCCTATTATAGTTACTTTCTAAGCTAATCAGAAATAAACCAGCAAGAGACAAGCAACATCTGCTTACCCTAATATAAGAGATAGATAGGGCCTCTTCAAAAACCTCAAGAGATCTGCAGAATATGGCATTCAAAGATGTTTTCGTAACTTTAGATTTTTTTATATCAAGACATATCAACTCCTGACAGCACCCCCTATTCTCCTCCAAGTAGAAGATGAGCATCGAAGAATCTCCAGTGGGAGATGATTGAATTAGTCGCAAGCCTATCTCTTGGTAGGAAAAGCCCTTTGCCCCAACTGTAGACAGAATGCTGTCCAAAAAGGACAAAACCTGGAAGCAGGTAAGTCGACAGCCTAGCTCTGCCAAGACAGGGTAGGTAAGTCCTTCATAACCCCTGCTCTACAATCAATGTCTGTCAGAGAAACGGGGCCAAATGACTGAAGATCGATGCTGTAATGTATGGAGAGAAAATGGGAACTGTCCAGGCAGCCACAGGTATGTCATTTCTTAGTTTGGGAAGCTGCAGGCCCTATACTTCCTAAAAAATCAGATATATTTATCCCTCTCAGGTCTCTGAGGTGGTTGAAGAACAGATAACTAGAGTCTCATAATT
>CAJQZJ010032716.1:4097474-4167499 GCA_907164525.1 Lophiomys imhausi
AAGAATGTTAAAGTCAGGTACCAAATACATATGGACTGGTCATTGGGAATGTACGTTAAGCCATATAACCCTCATAACTGTGGCCTAATTACCTCTGTTGTACTGTATTGTATTTATTATTATAAGAGAAAGAGCCATTTGTTGGACTGAAAGGGGAAACTGTAGGGGGAAATAAGATATACCTTAAACTTAAAAGAAAAAAAAGGGGTAGAGGATGGGGGGGTTGAGTGTGGGAGGGTGGGACTGGAGTAGGAATAGGGAGGGGACTGCGATTGAGATGTAACTTGATGAAATAAAAAATAAAGGAAAAAAATAAAAAGATGTGTTTTTACTATTTTTATTTATTTATTTATCTATGTGTCAGTGTGAGTGAACAGCACATGAATGCAGTGCCTGCAGAAGTCACATGGGGTTTGAATCACCTTTAATGAGTGCCGAAAACCAAACCCTGGTCCTCTGGAAGGGCAGCAAGTGCTCTTAACTACTGAGCCATTTCTCTAGGCCCCATTTCTTCATCTTGAAATAAGTGAAAATATGACACCCCAGGACTACTGACACCTTGGCGAGATAATTCAATGTTGTAATGTCCTGCCTATATTACCAGTGTGACTGGCAGCTTCCCTGCCTCCACAAACTAGCTGTGAGGAACACCTTTGTGGGGAGCCACGCCCCTAAGATGGCATCTGGCTTATTGCCAGAAAGCTCAAGCTTTCTGTAAACAAGCCTTACTTGGTAGCGGCTGCCTAGCCCGGTGTGCTTCCTCCTTTTGTGAGCCTATCTTGGATCGCTAGGTGGCGTGATCTGATTGGGTTTGAGTAGGCATATAAGGGCTTGGGGGAAGAGAGGAGAGAGAAGCTGAGGAGAATCAGATGTACAAGGTTCCTGAATAAACTGCTTGAAGAAGAATCGTGGTTGTGTCTTTCCTGCTGGTCAGGGGGACGTGACAAGTGGTGGCCCCTACGGGTAACCTCTCCGCGGGTGAACGATTCAGAACTTCTTGCAGTCAGGGCAGTCGACTGGTAAGTTCCCGGGATAAATTGGGACAATAAAGTTTCACAGAAATTGCGAACTAAAGGTAAAGTTTCATGGAAATTGCGAACTAAAGGTAAAGTTTCGCGGAAATTGCGAACTAAAGGTAAAGTTTCGCGGAAATTGCGAACTAAAGGTAAAGTTTTGCGGAAATTGCGAACTAAAGGTAAAGTTTCGCAGAAATTGCGAACTAAAGGTAAAGTTTCGCGGGAAACTGTGAACCAAAAGTAAATTTTTAGGCAATAAGGTCTCCGGAGGGAGCAATAAGGACCTCGGTAAAGAGGCAATAAGGTCTCCAGAGGGAGCCATAAAGTTCCGGGATTCGGACAAGTAGAAGACACAACTGGCAGAGCAAGGTGAGGAAAGCAGAGAGTGCCTCACAGAAATGGAGCGAATGCTGGCCTTGCTGGCCTTTATCAGTTGCTGGGATAAGCTTGGGAGAGATCTAGATTTTGCTGGGAGCAAGGTACATTGCAGGGAGGAGCACGGCCTATTTGGAGACTTGTTCATAGTTGTTTAGAAGATCAGAGATATTGCAAGGCTGTGGAAAAGGAACAAGAGGCATTAGAGCAGTTAAAAGAGGAGCGCTTGGTCAAATCTGGGAAAGATACTTTGGAAGAGGATAGCTCAGAGTCTGAAGAGGAACTTGAAATGTTAGCAAAGGAAATGGAGAAGTCATCTTTGAGGAAGAGGTCTGACTCCATCCGTATAGAACCCTCAGCTCCGGGGCTGCCTATGTTGGTGCCGCCTTCATATAATGAGACTTCCCCTCCAAGTGGTCCTAGTGGGCGGTCATTCTGTCCAAATGTCTGGAGGGAAGTGAGACATGAGCTGTACTACCCTATCTTTCAGGATGGAGGGGGAAATTGTTATCATGAACCCCTCGATTTTAAGGTAATTAAAGCACTCGCTGAGTCTGTCCGCACTTATGGGATTAATGCTGCTTTCACTGTAGCTCAGGTGGAAGCTCTTCATCGTTATTGCATGATTCCTAGTGACTGGATGAGCCTGGCACGTGCCTGCTTGTCCTCTGGTCAGTATTTAGATTGGAAGGCTTTCTTGATTGAGTTTGCTAATGAACAAGCTGCTGCTAATCATGCAGCAGGAAACCCAGCCTGGGATGTGGACATGCTTCTTGGGCAAGGTCAATTTGCTCAACAACAAACTGGGTATCCGGCTCAGGTGTTTGAGCAAATCAATTTAATCGCAACCAGAGCTTGGAAATCATTGCCTAACAAAGGGGAAGTGAATGGCAATCTAACTAAGATTATTCAGGGTCCCCTGGAGCCTTTCTCAGACTTCATGGCTAGAATGGTTGAGGCTGCTGGAAGGGTATTTGGAGACCCTGATTTGGCAATGCCCTTAATTAAACAACTTGTGTATGAGCAATGTACAAAGGAATGTAAAGCAGCTATCACCCCTTATAAGAACAAGAGGTTGGAAGCCTGGATGAAAGCGTGTAGAGAGGTGAGGGGTCCTTTGACTAATGCAGGTCTTGCAGCTGCTGTTGTGCATATTACACAAAACAAGAAAAGAAGTAATGGCACCTGTTACCGTTGTGGAAAGATGAGGCACCTTAAAAGGCAATGCCCCAAGAAAGGAAGTCAGAATGAAACAGGAAGTGGGAACCACCCTAAGCAGCCTGGTCTTTGCCCCAAGTGCAAGAAGGGAAATCATTGGGCAAATGAATGTAGATCTGTTAAGGATATTAATGGTCAGCCTTTAAAAAAAAAAAAAAACTCGTCCAAAAAACGGGCAGAGGGGCCCCCGCCTCCAGGGCCCTCAAATATATGGGACAATAAAGGGGTTTGGGTCCTCTGGCTTAGATATGGCTTATGTTGCCCTTGATTTGAAACAGCGTCCTCTGTTAGAATTGGTAGTGAAAAGATACAGGACGGGTATGGCACCAGCCTGGTTGGCTACTGGGTGTGGGGTCATTACAATGTCCTTTACATGCATATCAGAGATCAGACCTCTACCCTTGCCTGTTGCGTTTTAAAACAAAAGGGGGGAACTGTGGGGAGCCACGCCCCTAAGATGGCACCTGGCTTAATGCCAGAAAGCTCAAGCTTAGCTGTAAACAAGCCTGACTTGGTAGCGGCTGCCTAGCCTGGTGTGCTTCCTCCTTTTGTGAGCCTATCTTGGATCGCTAGGTGGTGTGATCTGATTGGGTTTGAGTAGGAATATAAGGGCTTGGGGGAAGAGAGGAGAGAGAAGCTGAGGAGAAGCGGATGTACAAGGTTCCTGAATAAACTGCTTGAAGAAGAATCGTGGTTGTGTCTTTCCTGCTGGTCAGGGGGACGCGACACACCTTCCCACTCCATTTGTGACAACTCAAAACATCTCCAGGTGTCCCTGAATCCAGCTAAGAACCACTGATCTGCTGCCTAAATCATTGTGGGAAAAGCAGACAGTATGTGCAAAAGCTGCCAAGCGCCCAGGGAAGGTTTGTTACATAAATGCACAAAATTCAAGGCAGTAAAGCCCCTGCCGGGATGACAGTGGCAGTCAGCAGACCTGCCATTTTGTGTATTCAACCAGCCATCACATTAGCCCCAGAACCTCCATCCATTCTTCTCTTCGCCAACAAAAGGAACAAGGTCTTGGGTCTCCCGAGTAATGTGAGTAGAAAGGCCCTGCAAACGGGATGTGACTGCCTCAATGGATTTAATGGTGCTTTTTAAATGTGGATAATTACAGGGCCTCTTCTAAGCAAGTGCACCAAAGGGGGGAGGCTGTGGGCTCTGGAGCACCATGGGCCTGCATAGCTCAGCCCCGTGGAGCTGATGGTAATGTTATTAAATGTGCTCTCTCCTTTTATTAGGCATCTTAATAACCTCTAAGTTGCACCCAGGAGAGTTGGTGCAGAAAAGGAATTCTGGCCAACCTAATTTGTATTTGAAAATACCCCATAGGCCAACGGAACAAGATTCAGATGAATATCACAAGCAGCTGAGGGCTGCACAAGGCAAGTGTTTCCAAATTGTGCTCCATTACTGAATGCAAAAATGTCTGCCCCTGCCTGTCCCCAGCCTCATTCTTTGTTCTTCTTTTCTGTTAATGCCCCTATACCAGTACACACAACCCATACTCTTCTTACTGACTAATAAGAGACCTTAATGTGTTGCCCGCCCCCATCAAATCACAAGAGGCATTTATACCTTTGCTATTTGTTAGTGGGGAACAGACCCCTGAATGAGTGCTATGGTCATTCTCACTTTATAGGTGAGGAAACTGTAGCGTAAAAGGCAGATATACATATGTGTGAAATGTGACAATGAGGACCACTATTTTGTACAATTAATCTGCAGTAATAAAAACATTTTCAAGTTAAAACGAGAAACAAGCATCTTGACAGAAAAAAATTACATATTTCATAAGTATAACCGTGTGGAGATAAACCCAGTTCCACCAGAATTTGAAACTAGTGATTGTCTTCAGCACTAATGCTTCCCAATAATTGGATGGTAGTAAAAAGGAAGTTCATATGTTAGTTCACCATGTGGGGGTGACTGCAGGCTCCAGACCTATTCGGAGTGCTTTCAAAAGATGCTCCCCAGCCCTTAGAGATGTCAATATGCAATACACAATGGAACATTTTAAGGTAGTAGAAAAGAGAACCAACAATGCACACATTAATGAGAACCTATTGTCTACCAGACAGGATTCTAGAAATGAGAGATAACACCGCAAACACAAATAAAAGCAAGAGGCTTGAGAAACCTTGCAGGTATGGGGCAAACAGACTCTGGGGGTCTTGACAACAAGGCTGAATAGTAAGAAAGACCAATGAAGCATCAGAGTTCACTCGTGTATGAGGGATCCTGCAGGGATGAGTAAGTCTTGAGTCAGGGTGCCACGGGGGAAAGATGGTGGTGATTTTGTTCAGGGAGCATGTTAAATTCCTTTTGTTAAAAGCCATTGCAATTGCCTCTGACTGCACGTGTAACCCACCACAACAATTAGGACTTTCAACAAAATTCAACATCTTTCAACTCTAGGGATCAGAAGCCCAAAGTGAGTCTTAAAAGGATAAAGTCAAGGCATTGGCAGGGCTGAGCCCTTCTGAGAGGATCTTTGTCTTGCATCTTCCAGACTCTGGAAGCTGTCTGTTCTTCTTGGATTCCATCAGACCAATCTCCACCTCAGTCCTTACAGACTTCTCCCTCTGCAGCTTTTCAATTCTATTTCTGTCTCTGGTTCCCTCTTGTATCCTTCTCGTAAGGACATTTGAGATGACATCAGGCCCACCCAGATAATCCTGAATCATATTCTACACCTCAAGATCTTTAATATAATAACATCTGCAATGCCCTCATTCATGTAAGAGTTATAGTCACAAGAGACAAAGCCAGGGTGTACTGGGGAAAGTTGTTACTTGGACTACTATAGACTTTGAGAAAAGGGTGTTCTATAGGCAATTCCAAATGTTAAGTCCTGGATTCAGGAGAAATGACATTGTAAGTGAATAAAACTCATTTATCCAATCACTCATAATTACTTATTAAGTAGTTAATATGTGCCGAGAACATGATTGCACCAAAGTAGCTGACTTAGGACGCAGGCTCAGGATTGGTAGTTGAGGAGAGTTCAGATATAAAGAATAAAAACCTGTAAGTAAGGGCTGGAGAGATGGCTGTGGTTAAGAGTACATACTGCTTTTGCAGGGGACCTGAGTCAGTTTCTGAACACCCACATTGGGTGGCTCAAGACTGCCTGTAATCCCATGTCCAGGGGATCCAGTGCCCTCCTCTGGGTACCTACCTGTACTCAGAAGCCCATACCCACACACACATGCCTAAAAATAAAAATCTGTTTTAAAGAAATGAATGAAGAGTAGAGGCTGAGCAGCATGCTTTATGGCAATCTATTCAGGAGCAGACATGAAAAGGAAGCCAGTGTGAGTTTGTTGGGACTAAGGTCCTCTTGTGGAACATCATTTACACAGGCCTGTTTGTCTTCCAGCGGGTGAACATAGGTGGTGGGCAATATGGCTTCACACACCATATTAACTGTGGTTCTATGCTCGCCCTCTCCTCTTAGGCAAGTGAGACCACCAAATGTGTCATACCCAAGCAGTGTAACACTGGCCTTAGCTGCCCTGGTAATGGAGACAGGAAGAATTTAATCCATGGAAGCCTCAGGTGCAGAGAGATGCTACTGAGTATTTAATTCCTGGGATGATGGGAAGTGGAAGTCCCTGGAGATGATCCATCAGAATCTTTTAAGCGAGCCCTTCGATGAATGCACTGGGTCATTGTGCTTTGGGCAGTAATGACTACCACATGGGCCTTTGCTTGCCTATGGGAGAGGAAGCCACATTACCATCCTAAGAGGCCAGCTCCAACTCTGATTCTAAGAAACTGGATTTTTTTTGTTTTTGTTTTTAAGTCCTGCTTTCACAGGTTTCCTGACACTTCTTAGGGCCTCAAAGATATTCACTGCCTGTTTTCTCTCTCTCTCTCTTTTTTTCATGAAAAGCCAAACAAAAGACTAATAAAAATACCTACCAAAGGGAAATCGTGTAAGGCACACTTCTTTAGGAAATTACCTGCCTTCACTTATATCTTTAACCCTTCCCAGTCTTTGGTAGCTAGCACAAGAAGAAAGTAAGTGTTAGGACAGCAAGGGCCAGGATAAAAGCAGATGCACTGCCTGGGTAGAAAATAGCAGAGAGTGGTGGTTAATAAATACCGTTTGTTAAGCAGTATTTTAATGAAGAGAGAGAGAAACTATTTTCTTTTAAAAAAAATTTAGTGTTTTGAAAAGGTAGATTAGATTGTTTTCATTCCTCTTCACCAAATCGGAAACAGATGGTCCGTTCTGTAGACTTAAGAAAACACAGCAAGGGTGAAAAACTTCAGCTTTGGAGTGACAGACAGGGAAGCTGACCTCAGAGCTGAACCCTTTGCCCTTAAGACCTGTATTCAGAGCTCTCTTGTGACTCTAGCTCAGAGCTGCAAATCCTGAAAGAGTAGAATGAGAAGTGGAAGTTGGAGGGACTAGAGAGCCAGAAGCCAGATATCTAAAGCCCACCTCTCTTTTCCCTGATAACTCTGCCTATGCTTCCCAAGAGAACCCATGGAGTCTTCTACATCCCCTGAACTATTTCTTATTAAATGGATTGTGGCTACATGGCATGCCTTCCTTCCTCCAAGAGAACCTCAGTTCTTGGATCAGTTGATGACAACCATTAGGGCTATACATGCTCCCCTCCTCAGGCTCACAAGAAATTACTGCTCCCTGCACCAGAAAAAGGTTAGTGTCTCTATTTGTTCTCATGGATATAAACTAGAAGAAGATGACTGGTAAATTTAAGGATTAGGGCATAGATATTCTCTGATAAGAAAATATTTCTAAATATTCAACATTATCATCTACGAGAGAAAAAGCACTTGCTATTTAGTAGTCACTATTCTAGTGTGTCTTAGAAATGTGGACATGCATAAAGATAACCTCAAAATATTGCAGGCATGAAGTACAAATACAGACAATTCTCAAAAACACCAAATTGATATTTCACAACATTATGTACAAGTTCACAGGGACTTTAAATACAGCAAGCATCAAGATACTATGCAAATATTTGCATGTTGGGGAACACTGCCCTGAGCCACTTTACATGACACCTTGTGTTATTTGTGTTTTTCAGTAAACAGTTGTCATTTGTGTATTTCTCAAACTGTTTTTGGTTACTACCAGCATTGCAGTTTTGTTTTAATATTGAGAAACACTATGAGCATTTTTATTTTCTGTTTATGACAGGGCCAAGCTGTACATGCGAAGCTGGCTTCAGACTATCTACATAGCCCAGACTGGCCTTGAGCTCACAGCCCTCCAGCTTCAGTCTCATGTGTGTTGCAATAACAGGTGTATGCCAACTATTCCCAGCTCCATGACTAACATTCTGATGGACAATGAGCAGCTACTGTTCTGATGATCAAGATAGGTTATTGCTTGACACTGCTGTTCTGCTTCTTCCTAACAGGATGGCTTCAAAATGTAAAGATTAGCCTTCTTATGCCTTGTTGTTTCCATTTGGAAAAATAGAACTATTATGGAGAACTTATGCAAAATGCCAGGGTGGTATCTACTATATGGAAGGGAATTGTTACTATGAGTGATGACAGTAGCATCAATAGTCGTGGTAAAAACTGACATTTGCATGGAAATCTGTGTCTTTGAAAGTAATTCTGTCCAAGCATTAGAACTACTCAACCCATCCACAAGCTACCAATCTTCTGGAAGATACAGGGATTCAACCTGGAAAAAAGAAATATGTGATTCTAAGGTCAGTGGTCAATTCCTGAAGGGCACACTAAAAGTAGGTGGCTTCCTTCAAACCTAAGCTTTGCTAACTCCACTTGTGTGACCTTAGCAATGAATTAATGTCCATACCACAGTTTTCTTATTGGTGAGAGGTCTTAGTGTTGCTGTGAGAACTGAATGAATTTGTGGATGTAAAGGGTATTGATATCATCAGAAGGATTTCTGTAAGGAGTATCTTCCTTGGGGGTTGTGGGGGTGTGGGTACAGGTACAAGCATGTGTGTGTGTGTGTGTGTGTGTGTGTGTGTGTGTGTGTGTGTGTGTGTGTATGTGTGCGCGCACACACACGCGTGCACACACATAGGAAGGCCAGAAGGAAACTTCTTCAGGTGATGCTCCTAGGTGCTGTCCACTGTTTGTTGGGTTCGGTTTCATTTTATCTTGTTTTGAGACAAGGAGTCTAAATAACTGGGGTGGGACTTGCCAAGTAGGCTAGAATTGCTAGCCAGCAAATCCCTGGGAACCACTCCTCTCTGCCTGCCCAGCACTAGGATTACAAATGTGTCTCTCCACACCCCACTTTCCTCGCTTTATTTTAGCACTGTTGCTATAGTTCTTGTCATCTTAAGACTACCATATACTTCTCTGTTTTTTTCACATGAACAGTTACTTTCCAAACTGCTTATTTACCACAAATGGTGTCCAGCCACTCACTTACAAAGGTGGAGTCACACAAGGGTACTTGAGCTTTATCTACTGAGCAGGATTACCATTGAGTCCAATCAATTACTTCATATTAATTAAAATGAAGCCAGTTTTCTGATTATCTAGAGGTTATCTGCCTTATGTGATTCTTATAGTCATTAGGGGAGTTTCCACCATCATTCACAACACCCAGAGAGTTGAACACACAGATACCTGCGTACACATTCCCATTGGGTCATACATACATCTTTAAGAAAAGCACAACACTGGAATAACCATGAAGCAAAGCATTTGCTTTGTGTGTGCCTGAAGCTCAGGTGTAGCACACCCTGACATGGAACCTTCTGGAAAGAGAAGACTAGATATCTGAACCCACCCACCCTATCTTTTCAAACCTCAGGAAAAGATACAATGGATTTGATTTTTAAGCTAACAATTTTCTTCTAATATAAAATCATCAGGAACCTAAATGGTCTGGGTCATGTAAATGATACCAATGCATGAATCCAGACCAGACTGTGTAAGGATACTCATTCCCTTGACAGGGGAAACAGCCAGTTCAAAACATTCCTGCTGGAGAGTGTGACTATTCTCCTCAAAGGATATAGGTGCTTCAGTCTGGGCTGTACCAACAGAGCTCCAGACAGAAGGGTGATGAAGGGCTGTTTCTAAAGCCCAAAGTCTTGTCTCAGGACTCTTTAGAAAACAGTGCTGGCTAGGGAGCCATCTGGCACACAAGTCAATGAAACATTACTCTTAATTGAGTGGACCATTTAAGAATGCAACCAGGAGTGTGTCCGAGGAGTCAGCACTCACCTTTACAACTCCCCAAGCCCCTCCTAGTCTTGGATCCATTTAAGGGGGGAAATCACTTTCATCACTTAAGTATAAATGAATCAAAGTGTCATGTGGATAGGAGAGCCAGCAATCAGCTTCCCTGATGACTTCTGTTAAAGGGGGTGATTCATTCTGGCTGTGGTGTTCCTGGAGCACACAGCTACATCATCACTTCTAGTTTCTCCAAAATCCCCCAGATGCAGAGAAGTGTTAGGGAGTTCAAGTGGGGTGAAGGATATATAATGGTCTAAGGCCTTTAAAACTGGGAACTCTTTGATTGTGTCAGACATGGGTTCCAAGGGCAATCTAACTTGAACTCGAAGCCACTACTCGGTGGTGCTGGTTGTAGTACACCCTTACAATCCCAAAGACATTTCTGAAGAGCCAGGTACTTCTCCATTATGAAGCATTCTGAAGTCAATGGTAACAAACTGGTCTATATTCTTTGGCCCAAAGAGTAATCCTGCTTGTTTGTTTCATTTTAGTTGATTTACAATAGCTGATTGCCACTGGAATTTTGCATCTCTTGAAGACTGACCATCTTCTGACACTATATTTCCAATGGCAAGAATCAGCTGAACCTAAGAAGCTGTGCTTCTTCACTTGGTCGCCATGGTATCCAGTCAGCCTCTTTACATACTTAATCCAACTGTCAAAGATACTGACTTTATACCTGATGTCTGAAGTCATCCTGATGTTTGTCTAAGTAGAAACCAAGTAAGCACTAATCTATGTCAGAAATGAACGTGTACTACCCAGATGCACTGATATAAACCTGTAATCCTAATGCTCAGGGACCAGAGGGCCAGAGGCATATGGGTTTTGAATTTTAAGTCATCTTGAACTACACAGTAAGATCTTCTCCGGAGAAGGAGGTAAGCAGCAGCCCCAGGTGCCACATGACACAAAAGTCCACTCAACAGACACCTTGCTGAGTGACAACAAGATGGCTCATTGGAAGCCTATCTCTTAGAAGGTATGACTCATCTAAGAGGGCTTAATCATCCTGAGTGAGCTAACCCAGACCCAGAAGGATGCGCATGGCATCTATTCACTTATAGTCAGATTTTAGCTATATAGTACAGGATAACTATACTATAACCAAAGGGAACAGGAACATAGACTTTGTTTCCTATCAATGAGACACTTTGCCCTAGTGGTGCTGCCTTGTAGGCCCCCAGTGTATGAGGAGGCTCTTGGCCCTCATATGACTGTTGAACTGGGGCAGGGTACTGTTATGTAGGGACACTCCACTCCAGAGGAGTGGGATGGAAGGGATAGGGGGTAGATGGTGGGAGGGTGAGACTGGGAGGGGTGGAAAGAGGACACTGGGATGGAGATGTAACCTGAAGCAATAAATAAACATAAAAAAAAGAGGCAGCTTGAGCCTGTGGTCACTTTCTAAGAGATGCTATACATAAGAGTTTTTGTTTTTTTTGGGTTTTTTTGTTGTTGTTGTTGTTTTGTTTTTTTACCCAAACCCAGAAGAATATCATGTCCACTGAAAGTCAGTAACCTTTATAATAAAACTTCTATTTCTGGAGATAATCTAATGTTGTCTATCTCAGGAAATTCTAATGTATAATATCAAGGTACCAATATCTGGTGAGGGTCTTTGAGCTGTGACATAACATGGTGAGAGGCATCACACAATGAGAATGTTTACAAGGGAAAAGGAAGGTGGCTGAACTCACTAGTTTCATCAGAAAGCAATTGCCAAGATACCCTCTCACTATCACACTTTTGGTACTGGTCCATTTGTGAGGATGCAGCTCTTACAATCTAATATCATTGGGTTCTACCTCCCAACATTGCTGTAGGGACTCTGAGGGGCACATTCAAATTACAGCCATGGGTAAACCCCTTGAAAGTGGATCCACAATGACTTGTTAATGGGGATGTGAAATGTGGGAACAATGGAGAAATGGGGGTGACGCCTAAATTTTGGGATAGTAAGATAGAAACAATAGACGAAGATGAGATCATTCCTTAGATAGGGTAAAGGGAAAATTCACCCCTTGGGCCATTTTTTTTTTTAATTAGAGGTGGCTATCAGGCATCCCAATGGACCCATGATAAAGTCAATTTTATGAGTCTGGAACTCAAGAGAGATACTGATACTAGAAATACAAATTTTCCAGTTAATAATATAGAGATGGCATTTAAAACCACGGGATCTGATCAGCTTATCCAATGAGAAGGATGAGAAAGATGTAAGGGCTAAAGGAAGAGCCCTGATGGATAGGTGGGAAAGGGGGAGAGACACCAGGACCCTTTGACACGACATTTTTCAAGAAGGCCTTGTCAATGACTGACAGGTGCTGATGTCAGAAAAAGGCAAAGACTGAGGACTCAGCCCAGTTCATAAAGTGCTTGCCTCACAAGTATAAGGACCCACGTTTGACTCCCAGAATTCATGTGAAAAACAAAACCAGCCAGACATGATTTCAAACTCTTGCATCTCAGAACTAGGGACACTGAGACATATGGATTCCCTGGGGAATCCTAGCCAGCTGACCTAGCCCCTATTTGGTGAACTGAAGGAAAGTTAGGGACTCTGTCTCAAGAAGAAACAAGATGAGGAACACCGCCCAAGGTTGACCTCTGACCTCTAGTCTCCACAGGCATCCCTCCCCTTCCCCTACCCCCACAATAAAATAAACTTGACTGTCAATTGTTTTATTTAGCAAGCTGGTGTGCTCTTGGCACCTTAAAAAGGCAGTTGCATGATTAGAGGAAAGAAGAGAGGACAATGGGAGACACTACCTAGTAAATTTTTCTGGATGCTTAACCTCAGAGGAAATGGTTTTACCTGTGGTAAGTTATTCATACAGGGCAAGAACACAAGCAGAAATCTAGCTGGAGGCTATTAACATGTCTAAATGATCCGAGAAAGTTGGTCTTACAGACATAAGAGATTTATGAAATTTATGCAATATCCACTAAAGCCCCCAAAATAAGTACTTACTTTGCCAAGATGACATGCATTTATATAACTATTCCAGAAAGACTGAAATAATAAATGTTAAAAATACAGACTACCTCGGATTATGTAATCAACTGCCAGTGAACTGACATTTCCCAGTGAGAAATGTAAGACCAAGGAGCTGAAAGGAAGTGTGCCAAGATAGAATTTATCAGTGTAGAAACAAAATTATAGAGCAGAAATTCAACTCTCTCCACATAGCACATATATTCTGCATAACGGCATACCAAAACCAGAATCAAGAGAATGACAGCTGTTGTGTATGGAGGCTTAATATGTTAAAATCATGAAACTGGGGCTGGAGGGACAACTCAGTGAGTAAAACTCCTACCACACAAACATGAGGGTTTGAGCTCAAAGGTCTGATGCTGGAAGTGTCTGTGTGTGAGTCCATCCCTTATCTTCCTACCTCCCTCCACTCTTCCTCTTCCTCCCCTTTCCCGTCTCCACTACTCACACACAGGGAGAGATTAGAAAAAAAGTATAGACTTGGCTAGTTATTACCTATGCCACATCAGTCAAGCCATTTACTCTGTCCAAACCTAACTTCTTTCATTCATAAAATACAGGGGATCATAACACTGTACAGGGATTTCCCAGGATACCTAAGCTAGTGTACATAAAAGCATGCCATATGAAATTAGAATTTAATAAATGATAGTGATTGGATGCATTGCATTTTCTTTCAATCTCTGTTAATTCAGGTGTGAAGCCAAAGGTTAAATTTAAACTTCTCAGCAATCTTGGTAAAAGAAATTCTCAGCAAACGAAGTGTTCCGACTGAAGCTACCAAGGTGAGTAGCATGAATCAAATTTGGGGAAATTTGCAGCATACAGTACTGGCTAAACCTCATTTGGAGCTACACATCATAGAGAAAAGATGAGATTCAAGTTCATTCAGATACAAAGTTTAATATCACTTTAGGTGCTACCCTGTGATACTCCCAGATTCTCTACAACTCAAAAGCAGTCATGAGTTTTGGCTTCTCCAACCACAGGGGTAATTATTCTTATCAGTATGGCTACTGTAAAGATGAATAAAACAAGGCTGAGAAGGATGGACAAACAGACTCAAAGTTGGGCCAGGGCCAGTACAAATCTCCGGTCTTTGGAATGTTCCTTCCTGGTGTCTGATTTCTTCAGGAGCTCAATCACAGCTCCAGTAGCATTGCATGATTTTATGAAGTGCTTTGGGATTTATGGATACTGGTACCTCTCCACCTCGTAATCCAAAATGGCAGTGTCTGCCTTTTGTCTATCAAATGTATCAAAGTGCCCAGAGGTTGTTAAGTGGTGGGACATCCAATAAATACATAAATCATACAAATACAAAGAGCGCATGTGATGGCTGTCTTCCTCTCTGGCAAATCTGCTTCCTTCCTGATGAGAGATGCTGCCCTGCGGTTCTTCATGTGGGCAAATAAATGTCATAAGCTATCAGCCCTTTAGTATTATGCCTGTGTGCACCTACACTCCCATAGGGATTTACGTTGCAAACGCAGGCACGTCCTGGATGAGGGCCAGCCTCACCCTGTGCATCAGCAAAGTCAATGGACCCTTTGAAGAAGTTGTTTGAGAACCTTCTAAATTGTCTCTCTGACTGCAAAATGCCTGCCTCTAGGAAATTCCTTATTATTAGAGGTTCATTTATTTCAGTCATCTTTTTAAAAAATATTTGTTATTTTTATTTCATGTGCATTGGTGTTTTGCCTATATATATGTCTGCATACCATTTGCGTGCAGTGCCAATAGAGGCCAGAAGAGGAAGTCAAATCTCCTGGAACTGGAGTTACAGACTTGTTAGGAGCCATGTGGATGCCAGGGATTGAACCCAGGTCCTCTGGGAGAACAGCCAGTGCTCTTAACCACTAAACCAACTCTCCAGACCCTTGGGCACTCTTTTTTTCAGCTATAATATGTCAGACCCTGTTCCAGGAGCTGACAGTGTAAACCTAACAAAGATGTTGCCCTCAAAGAGCTTACTCTCTTTAGGAGGGGAAGGGTGGATGGCAGGAACTAAACATGTCAGTTTCATAGCATTGAGGTTTTTCGCATTAAATAAATAGTCTCTACTGATTCAGTATAGATCCTAAAATTGTTTACCCAAAGGGTGATTGAGAGTAACTCAGGGCTAGGGATATAATATAGCTCAGTGACAAAGAAATTGTCTAGCATGCACACAGCCTTGAGGTCAATATGCAGCAATACAAAACAAAACAAAAAAAAAACAAAAGAATAATTTATTAGATTAGCCAGATACCTGATAATTTCAAGGAAATTCAGATAACATCAAACCCTGCATTCCCTTCCCTGCATGGTAGCAATTCACTTCAGCTCCATCTGCAGGAGCAGCCCTTACCATGGATAGGATGAGAGAGACTTAACAAAACCGAACACCCAGCTCAATACACTTACCAGCAGAAGTGATCCTCATAACTCACCTGCCTCCATTTTCTGAACAAGCATCCCTGAGAGTGTAGTGTGCATATTCAGTGTTAGCAATACCAAGACTCACAAGGTAGTCACCCTGGTGTAAGGCTTCAGGGCTTCTAGCAAAAGGAGAGCATAGTGAAAATAAACAAATAAACAAGCAGGCCTAGATACTGAAGCACCATTTCTACACACAGACAACTCTGCTCTTTCTTCTCAATAAATTCTTCTTCCAAATTCCTGCTAGTTTGGAGCAGCAATGACCAGTGCTGTATTGATGGCAGAAACTTCAATTAATTTAAGTAAATAAAAGCAAAGACAAGCACACTTGACTACTAGTTACCATACTGGACAGTATAGATCATTAATAACGAATGTTTCCAGAGACATATAAGCCTGGACCGGAGGTCCTGGAATGCAGAAGGCAATAAGAAAATAGGATTTTTGTGTCCAATCCCAGGTTCTATAAAAGAGGAAAAGCATCTCAGATCACAAGTTTGGAGAACAGTTTCTAGCACATGAAGAATGGATAGAAAAAAAAGGGGGGGGGGACTCTTGTTATAAAAAGATAACCAAGGCTAGATCTATGAAACTATTAGGGAACCATAGCTCACTCTATCTAGAAAAAGTAATAACAGACTGGTATACACAGTCATTCTCTTGATAAGCATATGATGTTACTGTCATCATCAAATGTCCCTGCTGTCATAGTTCTTTCTTTATATGGTGGCTTGGACATATCTTCATTTTCTTAACATTGACTTCGTATTATCACAGGCCTAAGAGAGAAGACCAATCATGTCTATGGAGGAGAAGTCAGGAGGAAGGACAATCTGTGGCTAACTTATGTGCCTGAAGGTTGTTGAGTAAGGACCACAGAGATAGTGCAGCAGGTAAAAGAGGCTACCACCAAGCCTGGTGACCTGAGTTCAATCCCTGAGAGCCACAGAGGAGAAAGAGAGAACTAATTCCTACAAGAACCGGTCTCCTGCTTCCACATGCACACGTGTGCATACACACACATATATATGCATAAATAAATAATGTAATACAACAATGTTTAAATGGTTAAATAAATGGAAGGGAGATCAAACAGTGATATGTACATAGTAGGTACTTTATAAATATTTAATATACTGTTTCAGTAGTGAAGCATAGAAATTCAACATAGAAAAGTAATTACAACTCTCATTACAATCCACTGTAAGTGTCCTTTAACATTGTATGTGTCAAGACTCCTTATAACTCCTGGATCCTGTCTACCAAGGACTAACTCATTTGAAAACAGGCCTTTCTAGAGTTGTGTTCAGGCTATACCTGCTAACTTCATTGTCTTCATTTGTGACTGGCATCTGTCATGTAAAATAATATTAAATTATACTTCATAGTTTCTGTTAACTTTGAAACAGGCCCAGAGCTGCTTCTCTAAAGCACCAAACTTCATAGAACTCTAGACTGGATACCAGCTATCATTTGTTTCACCTATACACAATGATAATCACGATTAACTAACTCATTTACAGATTAATATGCATATTAATTAGAGTAAGCCAACTGCTATTCCCAATAAGTCATAATATTTCAATGTCTTTACAAAATATAAATTTGTTTGTCTTGGAACAAGCCAGTGTAGGTTTCTTTTAGTTAGAGGACTTTTTTTTTTCCCCATGTACTAACTTAGAACCCATTTTGTAACTAAACCCACCGTATCATCTAAAGCCTCAAAGGTTTGTTTGGACAACACATTGAAGAAAGGGAAAGAGAAAAGATACATTCACTTCTTGGGAAATTCAGCCACTAACACTGTTCATCCCTTATCCCTTGGGGGAACTATACGTGTGATAACAAGTTGGTACAAGGGGTGCTGGGAACTGTAGTTCTCAGCTGGACAACATCACCTGGGCTGGCTGCACACTTTACAAAGAAAGGAACTCATTTCTCATAAGAAGCTATTCATCCTTGTCACAACCAATATTAGCCCTCTGCTGGAATTTGGAAATTAAACTGAGGAAGGCACCTAGCTCATGGGCCCAAATAAAAGCTACTTTTTCTGCAGTCAGAGGAAGAATTGCATTAATCAAAATGCCACTGAACTGAAATCTCCAAAAAGAAAATCAAAGCGTGTTTTTCCAGCAAACATTTTAGGACAGAGTGCCCTTCATACCTCTCCTTGCCTTGTCTATGTGTATTGCCTGATAGTCCAACATCTCCTCATGTAATTGCTAAATGGCTTTCTGGTTGTCCCATCTATTGGAAATTTAATGGATTGATTCTGCTTGATTATTTTCCAACTCTCTCCACAGCTATGCCCAACTACAGGATATGCCAGGAACATTTGATATCCTAAGTCCTATTGGAGGAGAGAATTTAGGAGGTGTTAAACCAAAGATTCCTCCTTGGGACCTGAAATAGCAAAGCTGTGTGCATCAGCACACAAGGGACAATTTGAATATTTGTAGTTTCGCTTTTATTTTTGTGTTGGCAGCTTCAAACTTGGGTTCCCTCAATGGTGAAACAACACAGGGCACATTGCTCTGTTGTCACCATCAAGATTATGGGTTGTGTTAATGGTATCAGATCAGTGTTGTATAACCACCTTGCCATGAAAAAAAATACAGTCTAAGCCCCATATTTCACATGTGTTCGTTCGAATGACCTGAATCACTAAATCAAGAGCATTGTCATGCCAGACAATTCTTCCCTTAGAATTACAATGTTCATTGCATGATAAATTGGATTATTGATGTGGATAATCACCTCTGCAATCAGTTTATCGTAAAAATATGTACTAATTTACATCAAGTGTACATTATGGAAAATGACCAATGATCCTTCTACTATTACTCTATAAATAAAATAATCTATCCCTAGGCATGTTGGGAAGTACAAGAAAATATATAATATGTAAAAACTAAAAGTACTTAGCACTATCTCAAACATATAGCAAGCACATGCACTACATGCTGCTATTAGGCTTAATTTCAAATCGATCAAGAAATACTCAAATGGCTGGTAATGTATTATTTCTGGATACATCTGTTGAGTGTGCTTGTGGTAGAGATTATCATTTGAATCAAAGGACAGGGTGAGAAAAATTTACCTTCCCCTAGTGTGGATGAGTGTCATCTAACTAGTCAAGGGCCAGATAAAAAAGCAGAGGAAAGACAGGCAATCTCATACATAATCATATTACACCTCTCCTCACCTTCCCTCTCTCCCTCCATTCTCCATTCCTTGCCTCTGTCATCTGTGCTTAGACATCAGAGATCCTTTGGACTCAAGGATGTATAACAACAGTCTGACTCCCTCTCTGAAAACAGGTCCTTTTGCCTTTAGTCTTGAACTGAGAAGCAGATTGCCAGATTCAGGCTAATGCAACCTTCATGACTCTAAGATGCATTAAACCTATATTTGGGCTTCTCCATCATTCCTGAGACAGCATCTCTAATTAGTACCTTACACTTACTTCTCCTATCTAGCCTACTGGTATTTTTTTTCTCGAGATGTCTCATAACACAATCTAATCTCATAAACACAGTCTCTTGTTATTATTTTACTTGCCTCTACTGAAGATCAATTAAATATTTCCACTCCAGTTTTCTTTTGTTTAAGTGTGTGCGCGTGCGCGTGCGCGTGCGCGTGCGCGTGTGCGTGTGTGTGTGTGTGTACATGCAGTTACGCACATAGGCCAGAAGGGGATATCAGATCCCTGTTACTGTAGTTATAGGTAAATATAATCTACCTGATGTGGATACTGGGAACCAAACTCTAGTCATCTAAAAGAACAGCATGTGCTCTTCACTGCTTCAGTCCCTCAAGCTTCCTTTTGAATAATAGCTCTAGACCAGTCTCCATAAACTGTCATGGCCTCCAGTCCCCAGAATTAAATCTATGACTTATCCTTGATGAAATAATCACACAGTGAATTAACAGTTCTGGGACAGACAAGTAATGAGGAAGGAAGGAAAGAAGGGGGGAGGAAGGGAGGGAGGGAGAGAGGTAGGGAGGGAGGAAAGTAGGAGGGAAATGAGGATTGGGCAGAAATATTTCTCAAATCAATAAGGAAAAAGTTGTCACAAATTTCTGTTATGCTTCCTTGCTGGTAGGAGATAAAAATTCATAGCAATAACTTAACTTTCTGTCAGGAGGACCCATGTGGAAAACAGAAACTAAGGCTAGAAGGAAATCAGATCTACAATATCGAAAATCTTGGCCTGAAGAATCAATCTTCCACATATCTATCACCATCACCCCCAGAAGAGGAATGTCCCTAGTTCTCTAAAGTTTGTTTGAATGGAATCCTTTCATAGCTGCAAGAGCTGCAATGAGAAAAATTAGAAGAATGTGGCAATTACCAAGCATTTTAACCAGGATGAAAGCAACAAACCCACAATGGGGATGCTGTTTTAACACCTACAGAGGACTTGTGAATGTTTTGCCTCTATGAAGTCCACCTGGAGTTGCCACAATAGATACATCTTAAATGTTAATAGGGACGTTTCTTCTCATCCACATTGTAGTCCATGGGACTTTGATGATCATGTCCTATTATGATGACATCTAGAACGTGGTCCCTATAGCTGTAGAGGAGGCTGTAGGAGTATCCTTAAGGCTTAGTTCCTAGAAACAACATACATTAGTCATACAATTCTATTGTACATAGCCATGTGACTCAGTGTAACTGCAAAGCATACTGGGAAACACAATTTTACATATCCACAAAGAAGAAATAAGCTGGTCACTTTAATGTGTTCTCTGTTACATCTTTCTTCTGTTATGTCCAATCTGTCTAGGAGATAGCAATAAGCCTTTGGATTTCAGGACCCAAATCTGTCATGCCATTCAATCTCTTCCAGAAATGTTCTCACAGACACACCCAAGCTAATGGATCCCAAGAACCTGCGAGGGCTGTGTGGAGTTAGGAATAAAATACAGAATGGAAAGCTGAGGTGTGTTCTAGGTAGGCAACATCCCAGGATTAAACAAAAACCAATCTACCAATGTAAAGAAGTCAGACATGGTGAAAGAAGTTAAATGCAGTTTCATAGGATTTGTAGAGGTTAGGAGACTGAGTGGAAGAAATTCCTGATCTGTTAAAATGAAGCCAGGGTGACCTTTTAAGAGTACCAGTAGTCTCTGCGTAGAAGTACTCTTAAGACCCTAGACATATACAAGGCAGTTATCATGAACCCTCCTGCTTCACAGTGAGAGTCAGTGGGGTAAAGTCACTTGACCAAGGTTTCCCAGTAAGTAAAAAGCCTATGGTGTTTAATTTGAGGCTCATGAGTTGAATAGGTTATTTGTTTGCCCATCTGTTGTTTGTGAAGTAATAGGGTCAAGCCCAAAATCCTAAGAAAGCTAGGCACCTATGAGCTACACCCAAACCCTGAGTTGGACTATGAAACCTACCCAGCCATCTCCACTTAGTCTGCCCTCAGCAAATACAAGTGCCTTTTAATAAGCAAGAGCTAAAACTAACCTAAGAAACTGAAGTTTTTCTGCACAGGGACTACATTCACAGAGTCTAAGACTTTAGGCAATTGCTTTCTCCCTCAGATCTCTCTCTCTCTCTCTCTCTCTCTCTCTCCATATAATTAGAAATGGCATCTGTGCTTTACTGTCCCTGAGTCCTAAGTGCTAGATAGAATAGACTATCTCTATGTCCTCTCTGCGTTCCCACTTACTCTGTTCACATTTGCCATGGTGTGTCATAAGGGCTTGTTTATACGTCCATGTGCCCTATATGTCTGTGAATTCAGTACGAGGAGAGGTGGTGCCTGGTTGTGAGTCACTGATACCCCCCCACAACCTAGCACAGGGTCTACCTGTGATGAAACGGACTCAACAAATGTTCCTGAGTCAGTGAGTGAACAGGTGATCGTGGAGCATTTCTCATGGTTGGCTAGAATGTCTAGCAGCACAAAAATATTCAGCTCTCTCTTCTCATTCTTCACGAGGGCTGGTATGCCAAGAACCAAAAGCCATTGTGAGCAGCGCCCCATGGTCTGTCTGTAATGTAGAACATGCATTCAACATGCATACTGGAAGACACAGATGGATGAAAACTAGATATAGCTTTATCATTTTGTAGTGATTCTACAGCTAGATTTTATATCTAGACTACTCTTAGGAAATCAAACTTAGTCCAATCACCTGAGTTATTTAAACCATCCAAATGAAACCCTTAGCCCTGCCTGAAAGCCTTGTCCGTATCAATGACTAAGTAGCGTAGAAGGGGGTAGGCCATGAATCCTTCAGAGTCTGATATACCTCTACTAAGGACAAAAGGAGTATATAGAGATGGTTTGTTAGGTAAAAAGCAACCTGAGTTCCATCCCCCAAACTCACAAAAGCTAAGAGGTGACTTGGATCTGTAATCACACCATTATTATGTGGGAGGTAGGAGATAGAGGCAGCTAAATTTCCCAAAGCCCCAGGGCGAGTTACCATGTACTATGCAGTTCAGTAGCAGAAACAATGATGCTACCTTGTCAAGGTGAAAGGTGAGAACCAACTCCTGAGAGCATACACACCACGACACAAGCATATCTGCACTTATACATACACATTGTATAGGTACACACACACACACATACACACAAATAAATAAATAAATAAAAGATCAAAACAGTCTTGTGTTAATGAGAATATACTTTCAACATGCAGTTAGTTATACAGGGCTGATGGATCCTCTGTTGTTCAGCTCTGGACCCTCCTGGGACTCATAACCCCTAAGTTAGAGGCACCCCAGTATCTACTTTGTAGCTGCTTGGATACAAGAAAAACCACACCCCACCCCAGTGCCTGCTAAGTTAGTTAGCAATTCAGAGTGACTTTTCAGAGAGCAATCCCTCAGTCTCCCATGATACTTGTCTGACAACCCCTTAATCTTGGCAAGAGCTGCATTAAACCAACCTGTCATCATCCGTCGCCGCACACAGTGGCAGCTCTCACAGAGACACACACACTCACTGAGAAACCAGACTCCTTAACCTCAGAAAAGAAATTATAGTGCAGAGGCCCTGTTGCTCCACAATCAACCCACAGGAGCTGACAAACAGGGCATGCCAAGAGGCAGCAGGCCAAATTCAGGCTTGAGGTGAGCAGCTTCTATCCTAAGAGCTGTGGGAATTGCCCAAAGGAATGTTTAGACAGTTATTACACTGATGGTACCTGTCTCTTACTGTGAAAGAAGGAAGGGAGGGAAGGAAAGAGGAGGGGAGGGGAGGGGAGGGGAGGAACAATAACATGTAAAGGGGCCAATCAAACATGAATTCATAATAGGATTTATTGGGAGGAATTCAAAATCCTGTTGTTCCCATAGTCCTAGAGAAAGAGTCTCATTAGCTACTTTGGAACTTTGTGAAATTCTATTCCTTTAAAAAAAAACAACAACAACAAAGTGAGACTATATCCCCAAAATATTTTGGAAATTCTAAATAAAAAGACAGAGCTGGTTGATTATGTTCAAACCCTCCTTTGAGGTTTACCCTTCTGTGTACTTCATAGTTTGCTTTGGCAGGTTTTTGTTCCTGTTAGGAAATCTTACGATACAGATCTTCTACCACATGCTAAGCATTTTCAAAATCACTTCTTCAAGGACTTGGGATAACTCAATACACATATAAGAAAGTAATTCAACTTTGTTAGATGATTAGCAAAACTAGCCTCTATTCTTCACTCATCCATCGCAGGGAACAGTGATGGGCCTTACATTTTGGTTCTGTATGTTTACATGTATGACATATATGTATATGACTTCAGCCATAAACAAGCAAAGAGATGAGAGACATCCACCCATTTCTACTTGCATACTGGTGCATGAGATGATAAGTCAGACAAGCAACTGATCCTAAGACCTGTAGATAAGGTCAGACAAGATCAGCACACCTACTTAGCCAGTGCCAAATGATTCTTGACATCGAGCAATATACCACATTGTATTGGTTATGACTACATATCATTTGTTCTCGTTTCATTATGTTGCTGTGGCAAATACCATGACCAACAGCAACTGGTGGAGACAAAGGGTTTATCTGGATCATATTTCCAGATCTGGATCACTGGGAAGTCAGGACAGTAACTAAAGCAGGAACTTGAAGCAGCAGTCATGGAGGAACAATGCTTAGCTAGCTTTCATACAGAGCCCAGAAGCATCTGCCCAGGGAAGAGTACTTCAGGTAGTAGGCTGGGTTCTCCCATATCAATCATAAATCAAGGAACTCTCCAAAAGACATGCTTCCAGGCCAGTCTGAACTAGGCAATTCCAGAATTAAGACTCTCTTCTCAGGTAACTTTAGGCTGTGTCAAGTTGGCAGGTAAAGACTTGTGAGAGTTTATTATGTTGTATTATAACTGTAGGTAACTATCAAATCATGTGCCACACAATATTCTGAAACCTTGTCTTCTATATCTATAAAAACTGAGGGCCTGGGGGGGACATAGCCCAGTAAGTGAAATGCTTGTCTCACAAGCATGAGGACTTGTGTTCTGGTTCTCAGAACTCACAGAAAACACTGGATGAAGACTTACATGCCTATAATCCCTGCACTAGGGAATTGGGTGGAGACAGGAAGAGGCCTGTGCTCACTGGCCAACTGGTCTACCCAAATCAGTGAGAGACTCTGCCTCAAAATATAAAATGGAGAGCAATTGAGGAAGGAGCTTGACACTGACCTCTGACCAACTTGGCCTCCACATATACTCATATATACATGCATATACACAACAAGAGAAAAGATGGAAATAGTAATAATATAGACCATATGAATTGCTGTGAACCTTAGATGATGATAGAACTAGAAACACTTGCGAAAGTGCTTTGCACATGGTGAACTTTGGGAGGTTTTGTTGTGCCAATATAAGCTCCCATATTATTATTACTGTGGCTGCTGATTGTTATTGTTGTCATGATGCCATTCATTGCTCTGTGCTCTGGTGTCTTATTCTTTCTAACCCATCCATGTGTGCTAGAGGCAGATGTGTCTAAAGAAAGAACCATCTGCACATTTTGTCACACCTGCTCTAAAATGAGAGGGCTGGGCCCCTTTCCAAACTTTCAGTATCAGAACATTGCGCCAAGTGGGACACTCTACTAATTTAGTACTACTGTCTTCTTGAGACCATCTTAAAGACCCAAGGAGATATAATTCCACATCCTTAAAACAGTGTCATACAAAGAGTAAATGACAGAAGTACCAGGTGTCATTGTTGCCACTACATGACTAGTGATATAATAAATGGACTCTCACATGATGTGAAGCTCTTTAACCTCTTCTAGAGGTTTGCATGACCATTTGCCCATGTGACTTTTGAAACCAGCTCTTCTCCTCTTAGTTTAAGGAGGAGGCTTAAGGAAAGGGTAATTTTCCATAAGCAACACTCCAGGAACTGTTGACATTAACTTAGAATCTCAGACACCCTAGTGTTCTTATCTTTCCACCAAATCTGCTAGCTCCAGCTACATCTGTCTGGGACACAATTGCCACACAGGAAAAACGGTATGCCAGAACCTAGCTGTCAAAGTGAAATTGAATGCACTTCACACAACAATCCACATCAGAGGTGCCTGTGGGCTCCCCCACCACTTCCAGTCCCGTGAATCACATGATCATTTGTGTCCTTACAGCAAACCATAAGCTATGCAAGAGGATAAGGCATGGGAGAGCTGTCTTGTGGAGCATTAGCACACAAACCCTTAACAAGAGTGTTTCAATCTTGCTCTGCCCCCTAGTAGCCTAGGCAAGCACTTAACCCAAATTAGACAATCTGGTCAGTGCTGACATTTTAGCCCATGTGTTGTATCATGGGAAGATGGCCTGTGAGTTGCAGAATGCTTGGTAGCAGCCGTAGCCTCTACCTCCATGTTAGCACTTCTGACTCTGCCAGTCATCTCTTGGGAAAGAGTGGGCAATACTACTCCCAGTTAAAAACCATTGACTTTACAACCTCTCCTGCCATCAACGCCCTCAGCTGATGGAGACAAAGACACAGAACCCCGCCTTGTCAGACACCAAGACCTGAAAACAATGATCATGTACAGGGGTGGCATGGGAGCCAGCACACATACAACAAATACTACCTCATGCTAGTAGCATGTGCCCACTGAGGAATGGAACTCTTTCAAGAGCTCACAAGCTTTGCAAAATTGAAGGTGAGAATTATTCAACCCAGAAAAGACATATCAGAGATACAGTCCTACACTTATTTTGTGGGTTGCTAGCAATTAAAGGACGAATAAAATTTGGGCCCACTTTAAGGGAGCACCCTCTTTACTGAGGCCCACTTTAAGGGAGCACCCTCTTTACTGAAAAGCTCGCAGCTAACCCTGATACATAGGCTAGCTTTTCTATTTATTCCACTTACAGGTACAATGTATGCAAGTTTGTTTTACTTTGCTTACTCTTTGTTACTTCATCACTAGAAAGAAAGTACTACTACTAATAATAATAATCCTAAGAGGAGGGATAGAGGTATAGTTTTTGAGTGCTTGGAAGTTCCTTAGCCTTGCAAGCCCTTGGGTTGGGCCCAAGGACAAGAACGAATGAAAGAAAAAAGACCCTGAGAGACTCAGTTGTTAAGCAATGAATATATCCTGTCCCCCAATAGCACCCAGGCCTCCCATTTGCCTGTCTGATTCCTCTCCTCACCAGACTGCCTTCAGCACAGAGAATAAGTCCCTAACATCCCCCAAGGAGAAACAAGGCTTCCTCCCACTGATCTTCATCAACAATTATCCAGGAGGTGGTTAGGGATCTAAGCCCGAGGGTCCTATGGACTTGGGCTCTTGGACCTGTAAAGTCACCTCGATTCTCATTCATCAGTTTATTCACCTCTAGGACGTGGACAACAGTGGTGCCTTTTCAGAGGGTTCCTGTAAGGATGAAATGAGATCCTTCATGCAAGCTCAGCACGGAAGCAGCTCTCAGTGCTCTGTCACCATGGCGATGGAGGTGTTGGGAAGGGAAAGGCAGATACTGACCAGGAAGATGAGAAGGCACATGCAGATACAGCTCTCAGCTTCCTGGGACCTGGTGAGAGAGCCCGGACCGCCATCCACCTCCAGGACACTGTGAGGCATGGAGGGCAAACCTACTGTCCAGGCTAGCCCCTACTAGCTTAACTGGACTAGTTTTTCCCAGGCTCTGGCCAGAAGAGTCAAACATGTGCATGTATATTTATGTGGACAAGAAAAAGGAAGAGCGCTACTTCTAGTCAGAGTCTAAATTTCCTGCCTCCAAAGCCCAGCTGGATAGCAGGAGTTGTAACAGAAAACAGCCACACAATTAGCTGGAGTTCTGTAGCTGTCTGCAGCAGACTGCTTACACTGATGTCTCGATAGGTGGTCCCCTAGTTCATCAGTTCATAAATAAGTAATTTGAAATGTGTTCCTGGGGGAAATTTCCCTCCTGCTCTCCCCCAACAGACTGTACTCATCAGTTTCCCCATTCTCCAGGTAGCTGCCGTCCTCATTTATAATGGCCAGAGGAACTGCGCTGTTCTAATTCCTGCTTCATTACATTGTCTAATGCAAGTTTCGCCAGCTTCACACTCCACATTTCTTTATATCGATAAGAAAAGAAAAAGCCTTGCATATATTATTTATTAGTGCTTTGAAACTAGCTTTGCTATGAGTTTATATGGCATATTTTTACATACAAAGCAGGACAGGCAAATCCTGCTTTGTGTGTAAAAATCTGGACAGAGGTTTGAAATGGAGTCATTGGATCCCAGAGAATGTGTTCACATACACTGAGCTGGTGTGTGTGCGCAGCACCCAAACGGTAAACAGTTCAACACTCACCAGACCTCTTTCCCTCTTTCCCCTGCATGCCTGGCCCTCACCGTATGTTTTGCCCAGGCAAATGTTTTGGGCACATTTTGATGCATTTATTCCCAAGCCTATATTTTTCCCACTCGAGAAAATGAACAACCAGATCAAACGCACCTGGTGATTTCAGAATCCCAGGGTCCCCCACTGGCGAAGCTAATGGAGTCACTAATTTGCCTGGCCAATAAAACCAATGACTTCTATACTAAAAGCCTTTGAGTGAAGCCTCCCGGGCTTGCTCTAGGGTAATGGAAGGGGGGTAGTTTCCTCTTAGCCAATAACCTAATTATTTTTTAAAGCACCAACTGTACCTTTCATTATAATAATGCATATAATTGATTTTGCTGATGGTGTCTTTCATAAAAATCTATCAGTCACCAGGAACTATATTTACTCCTTTTCGTTGTTTTTATGATTGTTTAGCTTTGGAGCTCCATAATAGGTAATTAATAAAATATGTTAATCTGAGATCCATTTGCCTCATGAGCTCTCTAGGAATTCTTTTCCTTTCCATTCTAGAAAGCTTTTGTGGAAGGAAATGCTTTCCAAGTGAAATCTTGGCACAAATTGAAAGTTATATTTGGGTTCATTTGTTTATTTTCTTTGCCTATAAAGAGTCTGAGACACTCATCAAAGGAATTCAAAACGTGAGCATCAGGTTGAAATTGTCCTTTTTCTGGCCTGAAGGCAAGAAGTGACACCCTTATCCCTAAAGACAGCCTTTCTAACTAGATCATTAATGTCAGTGACCAGCCAGTCATGGAAGGACTCTATAAAGGAGTCCTTTATATAGAAGTTGGATATAATCAAGAATTTTTAAAAAGCAAAATGAAACATTCATACACCTGAATATTCGAGATAACATCCTCAAATGAGAGAAAAGATACATCATCTTTCTTTCTGAGTCTGGGTTGTCTCACTTAATATGATTGTTTCCAGCTCCACCTATTTCCCTGAAATTTTCATAATCTATTTTTTGTCATAGCTGAATAATATTCATTTGTGTCAATATACCACATTTTTACTATCCATTCATGTGCTGATAACCATCCTGGCCATTGTAAAGAAAAAGACAAGAACATGGATGAGTAAATACCTCTGTAGTAAGATGTACATTCTTTGCAGTTTACGCCCAAGAGAGGTACAGCTGGGTCACACAGTTGACCTGTGTCTAGCTTTTTGAAGAATAGCCACACCGTTTTCCATAGTGGCTGCACCAGTTTGCACTCCGACCAGCAGTGAATAAATGCCACGTCCATACCAGCATTTGCCAACGAGTGGAGAATAGGTGACTATGGAATGCTCAGCCTTAAGTAGGAACATCTACATCACATCCCTTCCTCCCAAAGCAGAGGGATCAATGTGAAAGAGGCAGGAAGAAAGACTGTAAGAGCCAGAGGCAGTGGATAACTACAAGGAAATAGTGTTTCACTGGACACAGCAGTACAGAAGCACAGACAGATTCACAGCAGTTGTGACAGCATGCACAAGGTCTGCTCAAGCCAGACACATCCCAGCACAGAGGGGGCAGGTGGGCACAAAGTCCACCCATAGTTGGAGAACTATTGGTATAGCTTCTGGGAAAGAGAGTTAGTTTTCATTAAGGGCATGGATCCTGGTAGGTCTGACAAACTCCACCAGATGGCCACACATCCAGGAATACAACCAGCATTAACTGGACTCACTGTGTATTTAAAAGCTGAATTAGGTCATAAAGTTGAGTAAATCTGGGAATAGACAGGGAGGGGAAGAATGTGATCAAAATACAATCTATGAAATTCTCAAAGAATTAACAAAAAATACTTTTTTTCTAAAATGACAGGAGTGACTACAGAAAAAGAAAGAGAGAAAGAAAACTAATCAGGAACAAGTTTTAGGTTAGAGGTGACTTCCAGACCAGAACTAACAGTCGAAAATCTAGGCACGCTCTCTCTAACACAAAAATAACTTATTTGACCCCATTGGTTCTCTGTGGGGTAGAAACCTCAGTTTTTGCTTTAAGATGCTGGTCAGACAAGGATAAGGAGATCTGCAGAACAGGAAAGCCCTCATGCCTGAGGCACAACACACATGATCATCTGCCCCTAGGACCTGGTAGCATTGATCATGGCATTTCATCTCTCCACAGTATGCAATATTCTATCAGAGAGAGAGAGAGAGAGAGAGAGAGAGGAATGTGCATGCACGTATTTATGCAGTATATGTGTGTGGGAGGAGTGCATGACTCTACATGTACAGGAAGAGGCCAGAAGCAACATCAGATGTTTTCCTCTGCTGTTCTCCACTTTATTTTTTGAGGTGGCATCTCTCCTTGGACCTGGAGCACCATTTTGGCTAGACAGGGATCCTCCTGCCTCTGTCTTACCCGACATCCATCACTGGGATACAGATATGCATCACAATACCAATCTTTCACTCAGTCCCAAAGACCCAAACTCAGGTCCTTATGCTCATACAACAAGCAACTTCTACTCGTTGAGCCATTATCCCAGATCATCTTTCATTCTTCAAGATTTATTTTTATTATTTTTAACTATGCATATGGGAGACCTGAGACATGTGCTCCTGCGTGCAGGTCCCTGCAGTCATCCAGAGATGCAAAAGCCCCCTAGAACTGAAGTTAAGTAGTTGGCAGCTGTTAGCTGCCTAAAGTGGGTTCCAACCTTCTACAAAAACAGAACATATACCCTTGGAGCCATCTCCCCACCACCATCTTTCATTCTTAAGATGGAGACTGACAATGGTACTCAGTCCTTGGCTCCTGAAGAGAACTGGCGAAGACACGTTTGTAATGAAGGGACATAGCAAGGCTTCTCAAATACTCCTGGCACTTGGGCAAAGGTACTTCTTGGTGGCAGGATGCTAGGCATCACACTCGGTTTGAAAGGATCCTTGTCTCTAGCTGCTGGTTAACAGAAGCAGCCAACCCAACCTCCCCCAGGTTGAACTGCCGAAACTGACTCTTGGTATTACAAAATATCCTTCAGATGGCAGGGTGGGTAGATACAGTGTGAATAACCACTGCCTCTGACACAGGAAACATGACTTAGTGCCTCGGTAACCATTTTTGAAAGTCCTCTGACAGAGCAGATGAAAAGCCCACTTGGGGAAAGAAAAGAGTGGGGTGCTTGCCAATCAATTCCTGCAACCCTCCTCACCGTCTCAGGGAGTAACTCCAGGCATCACTTTCAGCCACTTGTAGAAATTTTGCTCTAGATACAGTCTGCATTTCACAGTATCTTTCAAGACTAAATTGATGAAGAGACACCAAGACAAGTCAGCAGAGCCTCACATGCAGTCCAAAACTCAGGATCCTGGAGAAAGACATCATGCCCAAACCAAAAGGGCCACTATTAGAAAATAATGTGAGTGTATTGGAATAGATATTACACACGTACAGATGTCTATACACAGAGATACAAGCTTCTGAAAGACAACCAAGGAAAAACTACAGTAAACTCTTTGCTGATTGGAGAAAAATCAGATATGTGGGTAGACCACACCCCTAAAGGATAAAATATGAGCATCTCTAAATCTCATAGCAGATGCACTGTTTTTCACACTTGTCATGTGGCTTCTCCTGAAAATTTATATCCCAAGTTGTCCCATTATTTTAAGTATAGGTTAAGATTTGCACAGAGTGACATCTTTTACATGTTATTAAGAGGCTCCTTCATGCACTGAGTACGGGTTGTGTGGAATACCCTTATTACAGCATCTTGTTTAGAAAACAGAAGCCTGCCAATTTTATCGATCATTTGATTGCCTCACTCTGTGGGAAAAAGAAAGAGAAAAATCAAACCTACATTTATGCCCATACTAATCTACACATGCACCCCCTCTTATTATCATCAAAACCATACCACACAAAAATAACCAAAGACAAACACACACATCCACTCAAAAATAAGTATACAGTACTCTGATGCACAAACTGGATTTCCCAGACAAGAAAAGCACATGCCTGGGGCAACAGTAAAACAGGACACTGGGAAGAAAAATAAAAAGCATTAAGAGAATTTGCTATTTGTAGAACCTCAGCAGAGTCATCATGGGCAGAAGAAAAGTTTATTCTTTATTCTAATTGCCTGCATCTGTGTTATAACTTTCCATTGCTTTTATTCTCAATTACCTACACGAAGAAACCAGGGAGATAGGTAAAAGTTTTGCATTATTCAGATCTTTAAAATCTTAATGGAGCCCTGAAGCTTTACCCAATCACTGACATCCAAATGATAAAATATAGAAAGGTATGCCTGTCGATACTCAGCAGGACGTAGAAGAGGGGAGTGGGGGCTTTAGTCTAGAAAGCATGGGTTCTAGATTCTAGCCCTAGCCTTTCACTTCTTTCCCAATGATAACTTTTTCAAATCTGCTATGCAAATATTTTTTAAAGCAGATGCTAGAATTAACAGGGTTTCTAACATTGTTCACTCTAGATCTGGCTGCCTATGGATGCTCCCCTTTGCCTAAAGTCACCCTCAGATGGTGGCTGACAGATCAAACTATAGACAGATCTACCTCCTAGTTCAAAGCCTTTCCCATAAAATTGTACACACAGAACCTCCCAAGCCCCTTGCCTCCTCCCCCAGCTTCCTCATTGCTATGCATCTCTCTCTTATTGCCTGCATATCTCGCACACAACTCACTCCCCACCCCCTACTGCTCACTCTGCAGGTAGTATAGGAAAAGAACGCAATGGGAAAAGACAGGCATATTGAAGGGGTTTCTTTGCCCCAGGACCCCTTTATCTGAAGTTGTCCACAAAAGCAGAAATGAGTTGATTTGCATTTTCCCACTGAAGCAAGCAACGCAGCTGAGGAGTGCTCTCATTCCCAAGCGTCATCTTCTCTGGTTTGCCCTGAGGCCTTCTCCAGGGCTGGAACAGCTCTGAAAACACCTGTATGCTGCCCATTTAAATATATGCTTCAGACAAATCTTTGGGGGAGTTTGAAAGGGGAAAGACTAAGCCTTCCCTCCCTGGCATACATTATACTTCCTGAGAATGCTAACAGCAAAACTTAACTCTCTCTAGACAGGTTTATCTCTAGTCAGGATGCCACACCTACCCTCCATGTTAATAGTCTGGTAATTGACAGATTTCTCCAAAGCTCATCCATTCATTCCACAAGTATTTACTGACTGTGAGGAAAAATTACCATGCTGGTTCCATATCTCAGTCCAAGCCACAAGCAAACACCCTCTGTTAGAAATGTATTTCCTCACAGATCTACAGGTTGAAAAGTCCAGGATCAAGGCACTGGTACCTGCTTTATCATCCCCTTGTGGAAGGCAGAAAGGCAAGAATGGGTAAGAGAGAGAGCAAAAGGGTTCTATAGAAACAATTGTGAGAAGGTCCTACTTTAAAGCTTATCAGAGCTTCGCTGAAGAGGCAATGTGTCTAGAAGTACACAGAGATATGAGGACGCTCATTGCTTAGATCAGGAAACCATGTGCCCAGGTGTGTACAGAGGTATTCAGATATTCATAGCATTAGATCAGGAGATACCATCCCCTGATGTGCAGAGAAGTACTAGATCTTAGCTGGGGGGGGGGTGGGGGGGTTGTCTCACTGCATCAGAGAAATCGGCTTGGAGAGCTTTACAGCTTCTTTGAATGGGCAGTCCTACATACTTCCCTGGCTTTATTCTCAATTTACATATCTGAGTTTGCTGCATTGACTGTGCACCATGACCTCATGACTTTGTTAGCTTCATTGAAAAACTCCAGGGGGCAGAAAGATAGCATCACGCACCACTATCATCTGCCATCTTGGTGGATTCTCCACCTCACCTTCACACCCCACTGATTCCCAAAGTTTCAGCCTTCTAGGAGGGCCTCCGCCATATTGAGTGCATGTCTCTGCGAAACATAAGTGCTCCTCCACCCACCTCACCCTCCTTTCTTAGCAAGCATCTCCAGCAAACCAGTCTGCCTTGCTTGGCATCCTGGAAACTGGGTGAGTAAGTTTTCTCCATTCTTTTACTCAAATAACTGTTGAGCACCTGACAAGAGGATAGAATCTACCCCAGCATGCCTGCCCTAGGAAGACAAATAACTATATTAACTAAGTATATTTGTTGAAGGAGAAATTGGAAAAGAACAATGGTGCATAGAAAAAGACAGCTGGCATAAAGAATTCATAACAGAAAGGATTCCCCCCTCCCCAAAAGAACAAAGATGCTGTCCATAGGTAGATAGCAGGTGGCCCCTGAACAAGTAGATTTAGCCCTGTTATATAGACCTCTGTAACACTCATCTGCATATACTTCTATCTCATCCATATGACTTATAAAATATTATACATTAGGTAATTCAGAAAGGATAGTAACTTATCCCCACTGTTCTAGAGACTGGGAAGTCTGAGATTTATGTACTGGTATCAGATGAGGGCCTTCAGACAACATCATTCCATGGTGGAAGGCAGAAATGCAAGAGTGGGTGAGAGAAAATAGGTAAATTCACCCCCTTTGTAAGGAGGGCACTCTCATGGCAACTTCATTTACCTGTCAATACAGGCAGAGCCCTCCTAAGAAGCCCTCCCTTCAGGAAGACTCCACCTCCCAGCTCTGCTTGAGTTTCCGCTATGAACTTCAGACAGCACTCTAAACCCAGAGTAGTTTCTTTTCTTCTCTTCTTTTATGCAACTGACCTACAGGTGCTCTCTTCCCTGTAGTAGCCCAATCTAGACACTGGTGTGTTTTCTTAGCCCTGTAGAATGCTGTGAATTTTGTTTGTGCTTCATTTTCAGCTTGAAAGGAGAGATCAACATTTTCAAACTGAGAAATTTCACACATCCAGGGAAATCAAAGGTCTGTAAACCCTGCTCACAGCACTGACCAGTGACAGTGCTTGTCAGGTTCACTGCTCTGGGGGTCTGACTGCATAGTGCCCTTATTGTCATTGCCTCACTCTGGAACCTGGCTACCTCATCTCTGTCCCCACCATCAAACTCAGTATGTAGTAAATCCCTTTAAACTTAGTACTCTGGCTCCACAGCCAGCTCCCTAATTTAGGAAAAACAAAACAAAACAAATAAAACAAAAAACAACCTAAATGACTACCCTTGGGCAGCTTTATATATCTGGCTACATTTACATTCTAGAAGAATTAAAAACTCAAGAGTCCAAAAGTGAATAATAAAAAAATACATATCACACATACACACAAACATGTACCATACACAGACTCATATTGTATGCACATATTCATGGATACACATCCATATACAAACATACACAGAGAGACACAGACATTCACATCTATACACAACATACACAGAGAGACACAGACACACACATATACAACATAAACATACCATATACACATACACACACACTCACATATAGGCATACACACAGATATACACACATATATAAAAACATACACAGAGAGAAACAGACATTCACACCTATACACAACATACACAGATATAGACAGACACACACATATATAGGCAGATACACACATATACAAATATACACAGACAGACAGAGACATAGACACACATATACAATATACACATATAACACATACAGATATACACACATATATAATACACACATATACCACATACACATATATTGGCACACACATCATGTACAGATATACACATACACATAAGCAATACACACACACACACACACACCTCCCTCATTTTCTCTCTCAAAATCAACCAAATACTCATCAACTTCATTGTAATCTAATCTTCCAAATATCTGCTTAAAGAAAAATAATTTCTGCAAATAAAAACAAAGCAAACCCACCTCTTTGGAAACAAACACAACTGGACCAAATGCAAAGACTTAGGAAGATACACACTGTGTTTCACTTAATTGAGTCTGGGGACATTGGGGGACAGGTATGAAACAAAAGGCAGAAAGCAAAGGAGAGACCCTGGCATTTCAGTAAGGACCGCTTTGTCAAACCATCCAAGTCACAGCCAAGTAAGCAGCAGAACTGTAAGGACTGCCTCTTCTAGTTCTGTTGTTCTGTTCCCATTCTGCTCCTGTCTCTGTTGTGAGTTCAAGGAAATGGAGAGAAAGGCTAACAAAGTGTCTCGTTCTAAGTGGCACTAAGCTGGCCTCTGTGTGGGTCCCGTTTTCTGCATCGTTTTAATTAGGAAAGGTGAGAAAGTCTCCACCGTGCTGCCTTCCCCTGTGTCCTAAGTGGGGGTTTCACAAATTTTAACAGAGGCACCTTCCTTCCCCCCTAAGCATTCCACCAATCCCCAGATAATATGCCCCATTCCTCCCACATTAACTAACACATGCAACTTTCTTCCTCTCACCCCCCCTCAGCCCACACTTCTCTCCAAACTGTATAACATAATTGTGAAGGCTAATTATCAAATAATGCTTAAGCCCCTGGGAGCAAGATGGGGGTGGGGGGTTCTAGAAATGTTTTAAAAGTTCTCAGGCTGTAAGATAAACATGATTAGCTGAAACAAAACCACCTACTGCAGCTTCAAAACCAAAGTGAGTTTTACACACACACACACACACACACACACAAATTAAATATATGTAAAACACACACATATGCATATAAAAATCAAATGTATTATTTTTTAATAGGTCACAGGAATTCTCTGGCATTCTCTGGCAAACCCTTTAAAGAAAGAAACAAGTTGATGTTGACTCTTGTTTTCATGAACTTGGAAGATCCACCAGGGACTCGACCCCAGAGAGAGGATCCTTCAAGGGACTTAGAGAAGAGAGAAATGAGAGCTGCCCCTAGAGAGTTAGAGCACCAACGTGAGTGACGCCTTTCTCTGCTAGCCCTAAACAGATGGGTCTTTGTCATGGAAAGGGACAGGCTCACAGCAGTGTGCCTCACACACGAATGTCACACTTTATAAAGTGCTGTATGGCTGTTCTTCACACTGTGGTAAGCAGAGCCTCACATACAAGGTGAGGTAGAGAGACTGCCTGGCCTCCCTTCCGCCACTGCTCCCTCACCTCTCCAGGCAGAGGCTTTGGTTTTCTGCCCCTGTCCTCAGAGAGGAAGAAACAGCAGCCGTGGATGCACCTGGGTGTTGCGGCCAAGTCCTCAGCTGTGATGCGTGGAGACATTAAAAATAGCACTGTGGCTGGTCAGGTTTCAACTGTCCTGGGACTCTGGGCTGTTATAGAGCAGAAGGGGCTAGTGGGAAGAGGGTGGGGGAGATGCAGAGAAACATGCATGATAATGTCTAGCTTATTAGGCAAAGAAAAAAATGCTGCAAGGCAGAAATAATGGCTTCTACCTCTTTCTTTGATAGAAGCCACGCTGAGGATGCTAGTTGCTCAATGAGGCCTCTTCCCAGAAATCAAAGAGCTGCCATGAACCCTAGATCAGGAAACCCAGGAAGGTCCACAATAAGATTCAGTCCTCAGCTGAGTATTTCCTGAGGACCAGTTATCTATTCAATGTGTGGAGAATGTGGTGTCTGGGACCCTCAGGAACCTCCTCTCTAACTGGAGAATAAGTTTCAGTGGTTACCTTTACTGCATCTACTGAGCCCTCTGGCCTCTCTAATGGGACCCAAATAGTGGAGTAGGCTGAGCAAGAGCCAATCAGAGCTGGGCAAAGATCTGCGAGACTGTTCTTATTCTCCAAACTCTAGTTGAGACCCCAGCCATCTCTTCACTAGCACTCCTTCCTGGGATGTGACAGTATGCCATCTCAATGAGACAGTTACCTAATTCCAGGTGGCCCTAGAACAGCAGGCCATCTGCCCACATCGGTTTTCAATGTCCCTCTTCTTTGTGTTGGAAATTAAACCCAGGCCAGCCTCGTGGATGCTAAGCGTGTCCTCCACCACTAAGCACCAGGTCCAGTCAGTGTTTCTTTTCCTGATGGAAAATGGGACTGGAAGAGTCTTCTTACAGTTAAGAAGCAAACACAAGCACAAACCAGAAAAACCAAACAGATGTGTCAGATAAAACAGCGGTACTCAAAGAAATTGCAGCATCCAGGACTCCATTCAGAATGGCAGCCCTACCACGTCCTGAAAAATTAACTTCCTTCACTTTTAAGTATTATCATTATTATTATTTTGTAAAAGGAATACACACATGAGGTGAGCTAAACACCACTTGAATAAATTCAGCACAACCTGTGAACCCTATCTGTGAAGAAAAGACCTGGTAGCTGTGGTTCAATTAGGAGTATGAAGTTACGTTGGACTGTCTAGGTAGGGGTGAGTATTAGCAGGAGCATGTTTAGAAAGGAAAGCAGGTGCATATTTGGCTCCAGGGAGAGTGTGTTGTGGAGGTGGAGGCAGGGAATGGAGTGATGTAACATGGAATAGGAAGACAAAGCTATGAGCAAAGCAACACAGAGGGTAATAGCAGCTGCAGAGGTGCAAAAGGTACATTCCCTCCGCAGAAGCTCAGAAGGAAACATGTTCAATTTTGACTAGACTCAGTGAGCCTACTTCTATGGTTTAGATATTGTTTGGGTATGTTTCCCCCAAAGGTTCATAAAAGCTTGATCCCTATCATAATGGTATTGAGATATGGTGGATCTTTAAGACATAGGGATTAGAAAAAGGTGGTGATTAGATCATGGGGAACTACCCATGGAAGAGATTAATGTAGTTCTCCTGAAATGGGGTTAGTTCCTGAAAGAATAGACTGTTAGAATCAGGCTTGGTCCTCTCTGTGTGAAATCGTTCTCCTTTCTGCTTCTCTGACACATTGTGGTTTGGCCGTGGACTGGCATCATGTTGTTTGGATTTCTAACCACCAGAATCAGGAACCACATAAACTTCTGTATAAAGTACCCAGATGCATGTATGCTGTTACAGGAACACAAATAGACTAATACCTCATTTTGAATTTCTGATCCATAGAACTGGAAGACAATTAATTTGTATTGTCTTCACAGACTAAATATGTGTGGAAACTCACCACAGTGCTTCACTTCTGTTATTGTAATAAAAATGCCCAGGGGGTGGAGAACAGGATTATTAGAGGAGTCAAGAAAATAACTGGAAGCAACTAGCCATACCCACAGTTGAGAGCAGAGGGAGAATTTATGCATGCAGGCCTGTCCTCAGCTTATCATCTCCATTTCTATGGACTCCAATGCATGGAATTGTGCTGCCCACATTGTGCATCTTTTCTCACCTCAATTAGCTCAGTCAAGGCAGTCCCTCAAAGACATGCCCATAGGCCAACCTAATGTAAAAAACCTCCATTGAGACTTTTCCCAGGTGGTTCTCCAATGTGTCAAGTTGGCAATTGGACCTAACCATCACAATTATTTGCTTTTCTGCCAACAAGAGCAAATAATTACATAAATAAGAGTCTGGGCAACAGCAGGAAGCAGCCGCTTCATGCTGTGGTTATGAATGATTTTACTTTGAGCCACAAGCAACACAGGGTGTTTTCAGGGAATTATTTTATCTCCTCATCATTCCAAATTATTCTATTAAGCTATGAAGCACTCTTCTCGCAGACTGCCTACTGTGTATTTGCTCATAGGATGTTCTCTTCATATAATCCTGTATTAAGTTCTATGGTAAAAACAAATTAGTGAAATCTCCCCAAGTTCATAAGCATATTAACTTCTGTCTTCCCAACAAGCTTTGGCAATTAGAAAATGCAAAGAACAGCCTTCGCACTAAAAATTGAGAGGCTGGAAAGTCGGCTCAGCAGTTAACAATGCATAACCCCTCATCCAGAGAACCCACGTTCAATTCCCAGCACCCACCTCAAGGAGCTCACAACCACCAGTAACTCCAGCTCTATGGGATTCAACACCCTCTTCTGGCCTCCATGGGCACTGCACTCACATGTGCACGCACACATGCACATACACAATTAATAATAAAAATTTAATCTTAAAAAAGGAAAGTACTTGCATTAAATGCTAACATATGTATAACTGTGCAGTAGACAGAATACATGTCTTTTCTGTTTGCCTACAGTGGGTCAGTAAATGCATATGGTCCATCACAGTGAGTATAGTTCACCTTTTCCTGTTCTCCATAATGAAACAAAAGTCATACTTTAAAACACATTGCCCATTACCACTCCAAATTATAAATCAGTTGCAATAGGTACATACTTGCCAATAATTCTAATAAATTACTTTTTAAAGCCACTTTGAACTTACATTAAAGAGAGTTAAATAGAATATACATAAAGAAACCCCAGTAGACAGCTAATGAGAAACCTTACAGAAGGAAACAATGAACAGACAGAATCTAAAAGGAATCGAGAAAATATTGAGACCTATAACACAAAGTTTTCCTTGTACAAAAAATTATTTGAACTGTAATTGAAAGACCACACCATGTACTGGTACATTCTGACTCAGAATAACCAAAATCAAGACTTAATCATGAAAAATGTATGTAAAAGAGAAAGGAGCACAATTTGGAATGCTGAGCAAAAGAACCATGTAACTTATGAAAGAAATTAAATTAGATTGCCCTAAATGATTTTTGACAATAAGGCTTGATGCCAGAAGAAGTCAGAGTCACATATGCAAGCTATTCAGAGAATGAAAGTTACAAACCATTAATACCAGCCAAAGACCTTGAGAACATTGTATTCGTGAAAAAGTCTTCCCCAGGAATACACTAGAAAGTTTCAGGCAGGAATTGCTTACAGATATTAGGTGCTTGGGCTGGGGAGGTGGCTCAGTGGGCAAAGTGCTTGCCACACAAGCCTGACAACCTGAATTTAGATCCCAGAACCCATGTAGAAGCTGGCTGCAGTGGTCCACACATCTATAAACCCAACATGTACCTACAGCTAAATGAGAGGTGGACACCAGAAACTCCTGGGCCAACTAACTGTCTCAAACAAAGTAGAAGATGAGGACTGATACCTAAAGCCTTCACATATGAACCTTGATTTGTCTATGCACTACACCCACACACACAATAAATATATAATTACTTAAATATCAAAGGCTAAAGACTAAAAGAAAGGGAGACTAATCTGAAAGTGCTATATTTTTAAAATGCAAGCACATTGCAGCTATAAAAATGAGATGATCAGAATATGCAAAAATAAAAACCAGTCCCACCAGCTTTTAGTAATAGTAATCTCTATGACAGCTCTAGAATTATTTCTCTGATGTTACATTTTTTAGAGTAGAGAAAAGCAGTTCTAATTATGGAGTACTTCATCATCTCCCTGTATGAAGGACACAACGTTCAGAGGTTCTCAATGAAAGAACAAATCTGACATAGACCAAGGTACCAAGGAACTTCCTGCACAACTGACTCTTAACTGGAAATATAAGTACAAACCCATGAAATATTTTCATATTCTAAGTCTTTCCAGGAAATGACCTGGAAACAAAGACCAAGCCAATGACAGTGAGCTTCTCTCCATCAGACTTAGTCTTCAAGCAACCTTTCTTCTTCAGTGAACCCACGGTTTCTTGTGTAAGTATCCAGGCCCCAGGTTTGAAGTAGCAAATGTCTGCAATAGGCTTTGAACAGATTGGCATGAAGTCAAAAGAATCTCCCCAAAGCTACTAGGATCACATCAAAGAGCATTGGGAAGGACCTTGATGAGGTTTTCATTGGCCAAAGATGTGAGCTTTGCAATAGGCTAAACTATACCAAGAGTTCACACAGCCTCACCAAACAATAAGCAAACATTTTCAATAGATGTTCCAATTGTTATTTTGAAACTGGGGAAGTAAAAATGTATTCTTCTTATCCTATATGAACCCGTGGCATGGATGACACAGTAGAGGAGAGAGCATCTTTATAAACAGTGTCACAACAGGGTAAATTTGGGGTTGAAGGTTTTGTGAGTGAGTTGATTATCCCCCTCCTCCCCTCGAAATCCTACCTAGCTAGCGGGAGGTCTCTTCAGACTCCATATCTCCTTCTGGTAGGAATCTCGGTTGAGTTATCCCCATCTACTCCCAGGGGCTACCTCATCGTCGGTCTCCAGCTTGTCTCAGAGAGGACCCCCCCTCGATTTCCCATCTTTCACCAAGCCCATTCACCTCCTGCCCCCTTTCTCCCCATAGCTGATCCCCCCACTCCTTCCACTCCTCTTTTCCTCTCCTACCCAGTTCCCTCTCTTCATCCACTTCTGCTGTCTTTTTTCTTTCCCCCCATTTGTTACTTGGCTTCTTTGGGTCTGTCAATTGTAAAATGGTTATCTTGTACTAAATTACTAGTATCCAGCTATGACTGAGTACATGCCATGTGTATCTTTCTGGGTTTGGCTACTTCGCTCAGGATGAGCTTTTCTAATTCCATCCATTTGCCTGCAAAACTCATGATTTCCTTGTTTTTAATAGCTAAGTAGTATTCCATTGTGTAAATGTATTACATTTGCTTTGTCCATTCTTTGGTGGAGGGACATCTAGCTATTATGAATAAAGCTGCTATGAACATAGTCGAGCAAATGTCCTTGTGGTATGGTGGGATATCTTTTGGATATATGCCCAGGAGTAGTATAGCTGGGTCTTGAGGAAGCATGATTTCCATTATTCTGAGAAACTGCTAAATTGATTTCCAAAGTGGTTGTGCAAGTTTACACTCCCACAGGCAATAGAGGAGTGTTCCTCTTTCTCCAAATTCTCACCAGCATGTGCTGTCCCTTGAGCTTTTGATCTTAGCCATTCTGATGGGTGTGAGATGGAATCTCAGAGTCATTTTGAGTTGCATTTCCCTGATGACTAAGGGCATTGAGCATTTCTTTAAGTAATTTAATCAGTTTACAAGATGTGAGGAGATAAAGATATAGCAGAGATTGAGGGAATGACCAACCAACGACGGACCCAATCATAGACCTACCCCAAGGGAGAGAACCAACCCTTATCACTATTAATTACAGACAGGAACAGAGCATAAACTGTCCTCTGAGAACCTCCATGCATTAGAGGATCTAAACAGAAGCTGAGACTCACTACCAAACATTAGATGGGGTGCAATAGATCTTGTCGAAGAATGGGGAGGAAAGATAGAAAGACCCAGAGAAGACAAGAACACCAGAAGATGACCAACAGAGTCAACTAACATAGATCCATGGAGACTCGCAGAGTCTGAACCACCATTCAAAGGGAATGCATGAACTGGACCTAGGCCCCCTACACATATGTAACTGATGGGCAGGTTGGTCATCTTGTGGGCCCCTAGCAAGTGGAGTGGGGACTGTCTCTGGCAAGGACTATAAGGTCTGACTTTTGACCACTTCCCCTCAAGGAGGCTGTTTCCTGGCTTCAATGGAAGAGGAAGCGCTCAGACCTGATGTGATTTGATATGCTGGGGTGGGACAGAAGGGGAAGAGGGCTAGCCTTTTCTGTGAAGAAGGGGAAGGGGTATGGGAGAAGGAGGAGGGAGGCAGGACCCAGAGGAAAGGAAGGAGGGGGCTACAATTGGGATGTAAAATGAAAAATTAAAGTTCAAAACGAAGTGTCATAACAGTGCAGTCATGATACTGTCTATATTGAACCTGCACAATACTGGGCCTATCAATATTCAATCATTAATAATCTAGTGATTATGGGATCAATTGGCCTTGAGTCTTCCAGCTGAACTAGTGGTTACTGAAGAATACCTGGGAGATGGGTAGTAATTGCTTTTTATCATGTACCCATTGTTGAGCTCACCAGAGGCAGTGGAAGAATGCTGCTTACCCGCTTGCTCCCTGTGGCTTGCTCCATATGTGTTCTACATAACCCAGGACCACCTGCACATGAATGGTACAACCCACAGTGGACTGAACCCTCCCACATTAATCATTAATCAAGAAAATGCCTCACAGACTTATGTCTACAGAACAGTCTTATAGGGGCATTTCTCAATCTCTTCCCAGGTAATAAGTTGGCATAAAAAGTAACCAGCCATTAGGGATTCCTCCTTTGTGAATTCTCTCTTTAGCTCTGTCCCCCAATTTTTGATTATTTGGTTTCTTGGCATTTAATTTCTTTGTAGATTTTGGATATTAGCCCTCTGTCAGATGTGGGGTTGGTGAAGATTTTTCTCCCAGTCTATAGGCTGCCGTTTTGTTAGAATGACGGTGTCCTTTGCCTTACAGAAGCTTTTCAGTTTCATGAGGTCTCACTTATTGATTGTTGATCTCAAGTCCTAAGAAATGCTCAACATCCTTAATCATCAGAGAAATGCAACTCATGACGACTCTGAGATTCCATCTCACACCTGTCAGAATGGCTAAGATCAAAAACTCAAATTACAGCACATGCTGGCGAGGGCATGGAGAAAGGGGTACCCTACTCCATTGCTGGTGGAAATGCAGGCTTGTGCAACCACTATGGAGGTGAGTCTGGTGATATCTTAAAAAACTTGGTATAGCTCTGCCTCAGGACCCAGCCATACCACTTCTGGGTATACACCCAAATGCCTCTTCACGGAATCATAAGGAAGTTTCCTCATCTATGTTTATAGCAGCCTTATTTGTAATAGCTAGAAACTGGAAACAACCCAGATGTCCCTCAACCAAAGAATGGGTCAAAAAACTGTGGTACATCTATACAATGGAATATTATTCAGCTATCAGGAACAATGAAATTATGAAATTTGCAGCCAAATGGATGGAACTAGAAAAGCTCATCCTGAGTGAACTAACCCAGACTCAGAAGGACACATATGGCATCTATTCACTTATAGTAGGATTTTAGCTATATAGTAGAAGGTATCGATACTACAACTAACACATCAAAGGGAACTTGGACATAGACTTCTTATTTTTAATAATTTTTATTCTTTATCTATTTCTTATATATTAGTTATATTTTTTCTATTTTTTAGTCTTTTTTATCTATTGTATGCTTATTGGTTTGTTTGTTTAGTAGTTCTCTCTCCTGGGCAACGAGACACTTTTCACTGATGGTACTGCTTCGTAGATCCCCAATGAATGTAGAGGCTCTTGGCCCTCATACGACCTCTCAACTGACATGAGGGACTGTTATATAAGGACACCCCACCCCAGAGAAATGGGATGGAAGGGTTAGGAGGTAAAGAAAAAAAATGAAATGTGATGTTTCGGCCTTTTACTACTAATTGTCATAAACTGTTTAGGGTAATTAAGAAATGCAAATTAATGGTTATGCAAGCTGGTCATTCAGTTAGGTACTATGACAGCCTATTATAGTTACTTTCTAAGCTAATCAGAAATAAACCAGCAAGAGACAAGCAACATCTGCTTACCCTAATATAAGAGATAGATAGGGCCTCTTCAAAAACCTCAAGAGATCTGCAGAATATGGCATTCAAAGATGTTTTCGTAACTTTAGATTTTTTTTATATCAAGACATATCAACTCCTGACAGCACCCCCTATTCTCCTCCAAGTAGAAGATGAGCATCGAAGAATCTCCAGTGGGAGATGATTGAATTAGTTGCAAGCCTATCTCTTGGTAGGAAAAGCCCCTTGCCCCAACTGTAGACAGAATGCTGTCCAAAAAGGACAAAACCTGGAAGCAGTTAAGTCGACAGCCTAGCTCTGCCAAGACAGGGTAGGTAAGTCCTTCATAACCCCTGCTCTACAATCAATGTCTGTCAGAGAAACGGGGCCAAATGACTGAAGAGCGATGCTGTAATGTATGGAGAGAAAATGGGAACTGTCCAGGCAGCCACTGGTATGTCATTTCTTAGTTTGGGGAGCTGCAGGCCCTGTACTTCCTATAAAATCAGATATATTTATCCCTCTCAGGTCTCTGAGGTGGTTGAAGAGCAGATAGCTAGAGTCTCATAATTTAATTTTGAGTTGTTTAGGAGTCAAGAGAGTGTTATAGATCTAAGAAAATACTTTTAAAATTGTGTTGCAAGTTAGTATGAATGTTGAGTCAGATATAGACCTTTAAACTCATGGAGATGTTTAGATAGTAGAATGTTAAAGTCAAGTACCAAATACATATGGACTGGTCATTGGGAATGTACGTTAAGCCATATAACCCTCATAACTATGGCCTAATTACCTCTGTTGTACTCTATTGTATTTGTTATTATAAGAGAAAGAGCCATTTGTTGGACTGAAAGGGGAAAGTGTAGGGGGAAATAAGATATACCTTAAACTTAAAAGAAAAAAAAAAGGGAAGAGGATGGGGGGTTGAGGGTGGGAGGGTGGGACTGGAGTGGGAATAGGGAGGGGACTGCGATTGAGATGTAACTTGAAGAAATAAAAAATAAAGGAAAAAAAAAAGAAGATTAAAAAAAAAAGTAACCAGCCAAGCCACAGATATGGTTCAAGGGTAAAGTCACTTGCCACAAAGCCTGACAACCTGAGTTATCTCCCTGGGATATACATGGTGAAAGGCTGGAAGTTGTCCTCTGAACTCTGCACACATAAGAATAGATACACAAATGTAATTTTAAAAAATAAAATAAGCAATCTAGAAGAAACCATTGACTTAAAGACTTAAAAGCTTACAAAGCTTAAAGATCATGTATATGAGCAAAAGTAGAGGGTGAGGTGATAGACAGATAAAGCCTCAGACTACTGCAAGATGTGGTCATTAAGTGGCTAGTTTTGAAGAGGGGAACTTGTTACTATTGGCACATACAGAGAGTTACATGTGTAGGCTGCTATTCCATTTCCTGATTTGTGTGGTGGTTGTAATGTTATTTACCATCTAATGGTTCAATACGCTGAACATTGGTTTTATCTTTCTATATGTCTAATTTCTCAATGATATGTGTTGAAAGCTTTAATTACAGTGATAATTCACTTGTTTTTTCATATTAAGTTGCTGCTTAGTCATGAATAAAATTCAGTCTCCTAAGCAAAGGTTTATGTTTCTTTCTGAAAGATCTGAAGTGTCATGAGTAGTGTCCATCAATGGTTTCTTTTTATTTTATTTCTTTTTTAACATTTACTTATTTCTTCAAGTTACACCTCAATCATAGTTCCCCCTCCTCCCCTTCCCTGACCCACCCTCCTACCCTCTTCCCCCCCTCACCCTCCTATCTGCCTTTTTTTTTTAGTTGTATCTTTTCCCCCCAAACACCTCCCCCTTTTAGTCCAATAAAAGGCTCTTTATCTCATAACAATAAATACAACACAAAACAACAAGAACAATTAGGCCACAATCATGAAAATTATAAGGTATAACATACATTCTCAGTGTCTAGCCAATCCATGTTCCTTAATTAAACACAAAACAGAGCCCACCACAGCATCAGTGAATAACAGCCTATGATTCCATCAGGAGGTAATGCAGACACTCCATATCCTGCATTTTCCTCCTAGATGTCTCTCAGTGGCAGGGAGCATTTTCAGGTCTCAAATCCCAGTAGGAAAAGCTTACTTTTTATGCACCCCAGTTTTATATTCCTCTTCTGGTTTTTATATCTTTCTATACTTTGAAAATGACACACATGTATACAATGTATCTTGATCATATCTATTTCCCACTCCCTCCCTGCAACTCCACTTGACCTTCCCTCAACACAATTTCTTTCAACTTTCAGGTTCTCTCTCTCTGTCTCTGTCTGTCCCCCCCATCAAAAAATCACTAAATTTAATTAATTCTGCCCACATATGTGTGAGAAGACTACCAATGACTCTCCCTCCCCTTGAATTTATCAGCAGTCAGTCCATGACTCCTCTATTGAGAGTAGGACCTCAGGATCCTCTCCCTTGTCCATGCTGGATTAATTAATTTGACCTTGCTCAAGTCCTCTTTCCTACAAATTGGCACTTATCAGCCTTCCCAACTTTACCACTCCCTGCTTTCTCAAATGCTCCACTCCAGCCATCAGCTCTACTTTTGAACTTCAAATCTCTGTCTGTCTTTTCCTTATTTCTCTCTTCATGGCTCCTCTGCTCAGTTTTCCCCTTTCTTTCGACTCAGTTCTACTTCAATCATCCTTTAAGAAACAGCTGTATTCCCACACTCTAAAGTAAGACTTTATTAGTCAGTCCCACTACCCTTTATAAGCATTTCAATAATGCCCAAATACCACTACTGGACACTTGGTATATCCCACTAGTATTATGAGAGAAATTTTTATTTGTGAGATCTGCAAATTTACTTTGTATTAAATCTGGAGCCATAACTGATCCCTTTCTAATTTTTGAAAGAAAGCCTTCTGTGGCACTTTGTAAATGGGTAGTGGAGAAGTGAGTGGTTGGATGGGTGAGTGAGTGGATGAATGGGTGGGTGGGTGGGTGGATAGCTGGGTAGGTAGGTAGGTAAGTGGGTGGGTAGGTGAATAGATAGAAGGATGGGTAGATGAGTGGGTCCATGGATGCATGAGTTAGGTGGGAGGTAGATGGATGGATGGATAGATGGATGGATGGATGGATGGATGGATGGATGGATGGATGGATGGATTGTGGATAGATAAATGATGGGTGGTTAATTGTATGGATGGGTGGGTGGTGGGTAGATGATTGAAAGAACAAATCAAACCATACTGTTTGAAAGCATCAAGTACTGACAGACATCACTTGTTTATATTCAGTGAGAGTAGAATTACAATTCTCTGCTTAACAATGGTAAAGTCCCTGCAAAGGAGTCATTGGTCAGCCATTAATACTTGTATGTTGGGCACTTGGATGTTGAGATGCTAAAATGAAAATAGAGGGCACAGAGTGTGAGAATACTTGTGATAAACCTTTTATTCCAGCTTCACTCAAACTGGGACATTTAAGCAAAACATTGAAATTTTGAAACTTTATGCAGGCATTTTTAGAATAAATATACTTTATACATTTTACAATGATTTATGTACAGAATCACTAATGGAAAGTTTGTTGTCAGACAGGAGCAGTTGGATAATAGACCTTTGGAATATAAAATCTAGGTATTTACAGGTGCCAAGAAAAATCTAAGACCCCATTCCTGAGTTACACAGGTGGTGTTTGGACAAAAAGTAGAGAGTAAAATATTTGAAATGTGTCAGTTATTTCATAGCACTTCCAACCTAAATGGATCAGCTCTGTCACCAGACTGATGAGGCAGCAAAGGCACAGGGTCTGGACCCCTCTCTTCAGTAGGCAGTAGTCTACATCCTTCTGAAGAATGAGTACAGGAAGGGTTTGGAAGGAACAGACTGAGAAGAGTGTTTGATCTCAACTGTCAGTAGAGCAATGTTAGAGACAAAAAGGTCCTGGTCCATTGTGCACAGGACTCTCCCCTGCAGAAAAGCTGGGACAAAAGAGATGAGCTAGGACATGGCCAATGTCTCCTGTGTCAGGAGAAATGTTGAAGCAGCCATCAAATGTGACCATGTATTTAGCAGGGATATCCTCCCTTTTTCAATGTTGACACAAGCCAAGATTCGGAGAGATTAGGAGAGTTGGCCAAGGGCAGAACGGATGGCATAGAGCTAAAAGCACTGGATGATCTTCCAGACGACCCAGGTTCAAGTCCCAGCACCCACCTAGCAGCTCACTACCACCCTCTTCTGGTCTTCTCAAGTACCAGGTAACACAAGTGATACAAAAATACACATGGAGACAAAACCACCCAAACACATTTTTTAAAGTTAAATTTTTTTAAATCATTTTTGAAAAGAAATAATTGGCCTGGACCACACAGCCAATCAGCATCAGAAACAGGATTTCAACCCATGTTTATTTTCTTCCAAATCCCTGCACATCATACCACGAACAAAAGTCATAGCACATGTCAGTCAAATGTCAACCTCATTATCATCCCCATTTCACAGAGGAAGAAACTGAGTCCACGGAAGATAAGCAACCCAGGCAAGAGCCCATGTCAACTTGGGACCCAGGCTCTTCAGTTGTAGCCCAGATGGCCATAATTTCCAGGTCAACATTCTCATTCCTTCTATCTGTCCAGAATCCTATACAAAAGGATGGGGAGGCTTCTAAGAGCCCTTGAATCTGAGGACCACAAAGCTACTGTACCTAAAGGGGCAAGCTGGAGCCCTGAGTTCAGAGAGAGCTTTGGCTGAGGCTGTGGCTGTGCGGATAGAAGAACTCTTCACTGTGGTGGAGAAAGTCACTGGCCCACCTACAGTCTGGCAGAGGGGAGGAGAGGACCAAGCACTCTGAGTTCTCTCTTCTCCAGCCCACTGACCTACAGTGCTTCCCATCACCTGAATGCACAGAAAACCCAGAAGAAAGGGGTTTCCATGCTGTTGTTTTCAAGGTCTTGGAATATGACAGAAGGAGGAGAAAGTGATACTGAGGCGGGGGTCATGCTGCTATGATATTCATGGATGCTCTCTGCATCTCTGGCCATGAGAAATCAAAGCCCTCCACAAACTCTTTATTATCTAGCTAATGTGGGACCAGGCGAATTAACATTGAGAAATGTGGGGGCTTCTTCCAGCAGAAAGCTGGATCCCTTTATACACACAGCAGACATGCTCCTGTCCTAATGTGGTCAACCCTCTGCTGTGAAGTGGGAAGAAGCCTTGTTCCAGCCACCTGGAGATTCAAAGCTTCTCTTGAGACTTTTCAACTCCAGAACTCAAGTCCTTTCGGGGAGGGAGGCTGATGTTTCCTAGCTCATTATAGTAAATGCCATGTTCTAAATAAAGACACTCCTGTATGAGATTGTTTAAACGTCCCAGTAACATACATGCCTCTTCTGTATGCCCTTGGTGTATACAAGCACACACACATGAGCATGTGTGCATACACACATGTATGTGCATACATATGCACATGTGTGCATATACATATATATATATATATATGCACACATACACACACAGGCACATACACACACACTCACCCATACCTTCTCATGAGGTTTCTGGGATACAGCTCAGCTTCCAGGCCTGCCTAAAGTTTCACCCTCGCGTTGGTGGTATAGTGGTGAGCATAGCTGCCTTCCAAGTTTCACCCTCAACCTCCACAGATCATTGAAACCTCAGCTGATTTGGTCATATTTCCTAGTTTAAATCAACAGTCTGATATTATCAACAATGCTCTACGGAGGTTTATTTCTTCAAACAGACTGCACTCCTCTTTGCTATAAAGTTAATTTTCTGTTCTTTGCTCGCTTCCCTAATCTGCAAATTACATCCTCCTGTTCCCTGATTGCTTACTATTGGAAAAACAGCCTTTTTTTGCCTCCAGTTTGAATATTCCAAGCCTTATCTTGATGACCCTGATCTCTCTCCCCTCACTGGCCTCTCAAGAAGGCAGTAAGTAACTAGGGATGTGGGATGTAGAGAATTGCAGACACAGGCAGCCCTGGAGCCAGGGCCAGGCTTCTGTGAGGACCACCTTTCTCCTTTTCCCTCTTGCCTGTTTCTCAGAGTGCTGGAAGAAGCTGGCTTTGCCACAGTGAGGATTAGAAATTCTGGGATCCACTCCATGCTCTCAGAGAGTCTTAGTGGGAAGACAGAACTGAATTTGGAGAAACATGAACAAATGCTTCAGAGGTGGACAGACTGACGCTGCAAGAGACAATTTGACTCTTTTGTTGGGAACCAGAGCCTAAGGAAGCCAAGCAGATGAAAAGAGACTCTGGGAATGGTGAAGGAGAAAATGCAATCACTCTTTATACTATCAGGGCTCTTAAAGAGGAGAGAGATGGCCCAGCTGTAAGAAACACTCAAGGGAACTAAATCTGTTTGCAACCACATAGAGGGGAAAGGAAATGAGAAAAATAAAGAAATTGTTTTTGTGTGTGAGTTGTGTGGTTTGGTTTGGTTTGAGATCTGGGGTGTGGGGTGAGGAGGGCTGTTGTTTGTTGTTTTCACTCATTTTAAAGAATCCTAACCAAGTTGCATGCTTTAGAGTGAGAGAAGTTTGGTTCCCAAGATAAACACCAAGTTCTAACAATGTTAAGACTGATACACTAATGATGATGATGCCAACAGATAACCGCCACACAAATAAATCCATTGTTCTCTGATAGCATTTTCCATGCTCAGTAATAATAAAGTTGTGTTGGTGTATGCCAGACACTGTTCAAGTAAGTGACATACGCCTCAAAAAGAAAAGAAAATGTTATTATCTCAATATCACAAATGAGAAAACTGAGAACCAGAGACTGGTAACTTGGCTAGAGTCACAGGTAGCCAGGATTCAAATGAGATGTTTGTGCCCTAAGCTCACATTCAAATAGTTATTTCTGAAATAAATGTGTGACTCACAGTTGACACATTATTCAGCATCTCAACCTTGCCCTGGGTTTAATCATCACTAAAATTTCCTCTGAGATGCTGCCTTCTACCCAGGATCTCCCTGCCTGTCTTATATCTAGAATAAAGTTTCCTGAGGTCCTTAGACCATATCAGAGCATGCCAACTCATTGTATAAGGAGAAAAAAAAGCATAAACATTTTAGATGCCACAGATTATATGTCTCTGTTCCATATTTTTATTTTATTTTGGCTTTTTCAATCCTCTATAAATATACAATGTTTTCACTCTGATTCCTGCTCCTGGCTCCAAACCCTTAGAACCAAGCTTGAAATGCCCATCTCTCCCTATCTAGCCATCCAATCACCAAGCACTCAAGATGTCTTTCATAATACCCTTGGGGGTTTTGTTTGTTTGTTTTTGGATTTTTTTGTTTTGTTTTGGGTTTTTTTTTTTTTTTACAATATCCTACTCCACTATCCTGGCCCCTTTTCTCATAGTCTCTCCTACTCCCCAGAACAGTCCATAGGCCACCATGAAATTCATTATCCGCACATGGTACTTTGTACAAATCATTCCCTTGCTCGAACATCTTTACATCTAAGCCCCTTACTCTGCATTCAAGGACAGATCCCAAGAACACAACACAGTGTCTGATCCTAATTATCATCTTTAGCAGGTCAGCTCACACTGAGTGGGCATAATACAAGCAGTCACTCTGTTAGACAGAGGTGTCATCTCATTGAGCCTCTCAGAATCAGAGCAGATAGGTCTAATGAAGACCAATAGCAGAATTTGTTATTCATGTGCATGGAGGAGGGGGGGCACATGTAGGCCAGAAGTCGTCAAGCCCAGGTGTTGTTTCTTAGAAGCCATCCACCCTGGTGTGGGGGACAAGATCTCTCATTGGCTTGAAGCACATGGAGTAAGGTAGGCTGGCTAGCCAATGATTCCCAGTAATCTGCCAGTCTTTACCTCCCTGTCCTGAAATCACGGGTGTTCTCTAAGCATTTGCAATATCCAGTTTTTTTTAAAGGGTGGTCTGGGAATTAAACCTTGACCTTATGTTTAGGTAGCAAGCATTTTACTGGTTGAGGTGCCTCCCAAGCCCACAAGATGCAAGGTTTATAGAACATTTGCCAAAGGCTCAGAGAGGCTAATGGACAGGTGCTAGTTTTCATGGGATGGTGCTAAAACTCAGAGCCGAACCGTGGCCACCAGACTCCAAGGACTTGTCCCTTCACCTCTACCATAGGAGGCCTTTAATCATGTCTCCCCTTCCACTCTACTCTATACCCACCAGGAAGCAGCTTCAAAGGGATGATATCCTGATGCTTAGCCCACAAGAGGGACTGATGCTTCTAGACTTAGAGTGTTATGCATAGAACAGGGATAACCTTCTGTCAGACAGCAGGCCCAGCAGGTACCCTCCATACCCAGCTACCAGCCAACAAGAAGGCAGCTCCAGGCAGCCCACAAAGCAGACCAGGGTGATCTGCTCAAGAGTGTGGCCCCAAGGACTCCAGCATTTGCTTAAAAGCCATGCTGTGTTTCCTAGACAATGGCTATACTCCAAGACACATATTCCAGTTTTTAAGACTCTAATGCAAACATTCTATGAATGGCTCCTTCCGTGTGCTTTACCCTCCCCATGTTGGTTTTTGCATATTGTTTCTGCTTGCTTTTTGTTTTCCTTTCTGAATTAAGCTCTGCTCTCCGCCCCCACACCTTGCCTCCAGAACCTTCTGCTTCAGTCCTTGTCACCGAGGCTGTGCTTCTTTGAGGAACCTGGTCAGGCTCCCCCAGATCCTAGGCATTTCTTTCTGTGTTTTGTTTTCTTGTTTGGCCAGCAGAGTCATCTTCCTCTGCTGGGTCTGTGTCTCAGCTTTCACATTTACTGGAAAGCTCCATCCTATTCCCAGTTCCCACTTCTTCCCGCTCCCCACAGCCTTCCCATCCACCACCAGAGTTGCTTTGCTTCATCTCTCCATTGCCCTTTCTTTCTGGATGCCTGGTCCTCCCTGTCTCATTCTTCCTTTCCCACCCCCTTCACCATCTATCCCTGTTCTTTGTTCTCTCTTCCCTTATCCCCCTCTCTCCTCTCCTTCCTATTGGGTCCCTTCCTGGTTTCCACACTTGCCTTTTTATCATTGTTTTCCTTCCATTTGGCCGCTGATACCATAGGAGTAGTTGTAGACTCCGTCCCTAGCTGCATATGCACACCAGGAGCCAGCCTGTCAGTCTAACATCAAAACTGCACAGAAAACACGATCTTGGTGCCTGTGTGTAGGTTGGCCCTGGATAGATCTCAGTTACAGGGCTTCAGTGTAAAGCCACCTGGAATCCCGGGCAGCCTGCTCAGAGTGCAAGATATAGAAAGGACTGTTTCTGTTTTCCAGGGGCTTTGGTCAAGTTAAGGCCAAAAACTAGTTGAGACTTGACATTTATTACTTGCAGTTTCAGGGGGACCTGAATGCCACCATCTCAACCTCCTTTCTTCTCTGTCTCTCTTCTCTGTCTCTCTTTCTCTCTCTCTGTCTCTCTCTCTCTCTCTCTCTCTCTCTCTCTCTCTCTCTCTCTCCCCCCCCCCCCCGCCCCGTGTGTGTGTGTGTGTGTGTGTGTGTGTGTGTGTGTCTTATGTGTGTATTTCTCTTTCTGTCTCACTTTTGTCCAGAGTAAAAGGCCTTGTAACTTATCAGATTTAGCATACAATCCTCCCACACTACAAAATAAAATAGAAAAGGGAGTAAGAAGCACCCTGGCAGAAGGAGCTGGTGTTGCAGGGGAAAGGCTGTCCCCTTCCCCTCTGCCTGTTGCCCGTCAACCCCTTTTTCAACTTTGGTTCTGGTTTCCCTGAGGCTCCAAGTCAAGCAGGATCCATGCCTTTCCTTAGAGTACAGCGCCATCTAGCAGATGAAATGTCAAACCTATAGCTGAGGGCCTGAAAGAAAAAGCCTCCTCAGATTCAGGCCTCTTCAGGCTCCCAACTTTTCACTCTAAGCCAGCCAAACCACAACTGATCTGAAATAGCAAAGTCACCCTCTGGCCTTATTTGATATTTCAGTCCATTTTCAACTCTCTATTTTTCCTGAGCCTGATACAGCCTCCACTATGGCCTTCGTGCCTAGAAAAGGCAGAAAAGTTCCAGGTGAGCTGCCAGGCTCTGCCAGAAGCTAGGAAGCAGTGGGTAGCATTTTCCAAAGAAAAATAAAACTGAGTTTTCTGATGGTGTGGTAATCTTTTTTCTTCAATTCTTTGTCTTGCTTCTTCTTCTCTCCTTCGGTGAAGGCCCTATTTTCAATCACTACCTTTCATGCTATGATAGGCCACTCTTTTTTTCCTGAGAACCCCAATAAGTTGTCAGTGGCTCTCTAGATTCCTTGCCAAAAGGTATGTTGAAGAGTCTAAAGTCAAGTTCATTAGGTTCAGGTAGAGAGCTGTGAATATTTGCCAATGTCTATAATGAATGTGTGTATGTAGGGTGGCAATGTGACTGTCCCACATCTGCCTTAAAGAATTAGGGCATAAGCAACTTAAATGTCTCAACATTGCAAAAAAAGATTCCAGGACCACACATCTGAAAGAAATCCATCTTGTCACTTGGACCTCTCTACCCTTTCATTTTAGATGAGGCAAACTAAGGTCATAGGAGGCTATGCCTGGCATCACTTTCTTTGTAGCATCAAGACAAGTCTCCAGCTTGGTACTTCCTCATCTCTGGTCCCTCTAACACCTCCCTAATTACATCCAACAGAGAAAGTAGCTCTTCTATTGACCATCCAGGATACCCACGTCCTCCATTGCCACAGACCAAGTGAGAGGCAGCCGTGTGAAAAAGAGTTCAGCGCAAAACTGAAGGTCCTCCCAACTCCATGGCTGCTCAATGCATTAAAAGATCTTGAGGCTACATCTAGGCCAATTCAGTGGAAACGCTGCCATCAATTCATGGCGTTAACCATCACTATGGACACAGAATAAGAGATTCAGAAAACAATATTCTATATTTGCTTAGTCTCTTCTAACCCTAATACCTTGCAATGTATGCCTTGAGCAGGAATCATTTTTTTTTCTTGAACTTAAACCAGAAAGGGGGTTTTAGGGGCATGCAGCAAAAACCCTCTGACCCATAGATAGTTTTATACAACCATGCGCTTCCCATCCCAGTAACACATTGGTCCATAGTTTGAGTCCTGCTGTGGTTCCCAGTGCCATCCACCTCTATTGATCCCAGAGTTAGCTTATAAAATTCCAAGTCCTAGTTGATCCCTGGTAATATCCACTCCCACATATACAACACATGGAGTATTCATAGAAAAGTTGTTTCTTGGCCAATGCAGATGAGGGGTCATGCCAAAACAGTTAGCCTAGAAGGGGTTAACTGCCAGTGAAGAGGGCACTTCTGGCTAAATGTTCTCCCACATGTCAGACCTTGTGTATGGCTGACCCATTGGGGAAGTTCATGACAGACACATTTAACATGCTGAGGACATTTCCTCAACAGATGCAAAACCCTTAGTCAGGCTCTCCCAACTCAGCTTGCAGATTCCCAGAATTCCTGTGTTCTCATCTTTCTTTACTGCATAGATCTGCCACCAGGGAACATCTGGGAGTGTAAAATTACCACTCAGAGAACCACACTCCAATGGAATGGGATAAGGGATAGAGATAACTAGTTAAGAACTCCTCAGATTGTATCTAAGCTCAACTCACAGATCCACTTTTCAGCTGTGTGGCTTCAGACAAGTTACTTCTGTCCTCCCCGCCTTGCTGTTCCCGTGATAAAAGAAAGGAGAATTAGTAGTGTCTACCTCAGAGGACTGTTATAGGATTAAATGAGATTGGAATCACTGGTGCTGATGTTAATATTGTTAATTCATGTCAATTTGTGCTGTGCACTGACTCTGAACTGGTTGGATATAAAAGCACACATGGTATTGTTCATTGCAGGTTCACAGACAATTATAACTCAGAGAGAAGAGTATGACTTTAGTCTGGGAACCTTTAGATGTTTCCTTTGTAGAGTTGAAAACTTGAACAAGACCTCAAAGAAGGAGTAAGATGTCCTCACAAGTCTTCAGCCTGGGATCCGCACACATTGAGGAGGAACAAAGTCTCCTCTGTTGGAGAAACATTGACCATGGGCTATAACTGGAGCCGAGAAACTCCCTGTCTTGTTTTTGGGCAGACTTCCTAATTCCATGAAGGAGGACTCCCATCAGCCTGAAGATCTGATGCAACCCCCTTTCTTCAGCTATTAGATAACAGTGACTTCCACGAGGAGTCTCTGTGAGGTCTGAAGACCCAGGTAAGAGCTATGTAAAATCCTTGGGAAAATTAAAAGATCTATTCAAATAATAATACTAGAAACATCTCTCTCTCTCTCTCTCTCTCTCTCTCTCTCCCCCCCCCCGGGTCTTTCACTACATGTATGCCCTGAGTTATGGGCTCACACACATCATGCTACCACAGTTGCTGCTGTAACTGTCAGAAGAGAGCTGACTTGCTCACGTCAACAAAAATGGGTAGATGGCAGAGCTAATAATGACTTGAAAGTGAAGGTCAGAGCCGGCCCCACCATCTTCCCACCCGCACATGTGAGAGCTGCATTCTTATTAGCCTGGGATTCAGCTAATTGCCTCACTTTTCATAAGAAACTGAGGCACCAAATAACAACAAGGTTCCCGAACATTGTACAGGGACAGTGCCCTGTTCAAGAGCAACTTGACAACCCCTAAAATGATAGAAAGGATTCCTCTAACTTTTACTGGGAAGGTGCGAGCTACATCATGTTATCCTTGTTTTGTCAAGAACAGCTCCGTATGAAAAAATGTCAAGTTTCATTAAAGTGCATCGTAGATCTTGCAGGACACCTCACTTGTGTGCTCTGAGTTCCTCATCCCCTTGAATGAGCACTGTCAGAATGAGGCTAATGGAAGGCATCCCAGGGTCACTAATACCTTGATGGCACATGCCTTCAAGATGTGAGAGACTTGAGAGGGAACTAGGCTGAGGGCCCCAGAGAAGATCTGGCAAGGAAAATGAGAGGGATGTGCTTGGAGGCAGGAAAAAACTGACCACTTACAAATAGGGTGTCAAAGGATGCTCGTTCATTAAGAAACTGGAGGAATTCCCAATTCAAAAGTAACCATTGCCGCATGGTGCCTGGGGCAGAGAAAACCCAGGTTGCAGTTCTTTCTGTTTTTAAGGAAAATGGGTGGCTGGCCTGAGTCTGTTTTTTCCATTTTAGCCCTCTGACCAATTTCCTTTTTCCTCTGTCTCTTATTCCTCTTCACCTACTTCTACATCTAGATATAATTTATTAAGGACTACCATGATCCTGTGACAGTTCTTAATGAGTGTAAGTGTTTCATCTTATTTAATCTGTGTAAGCATCTTGTGGGGAAGTTAAATTGTGAAGATCTTAGTACGGGGGGCAGAAAAATGGATATCAGCAAGATTTAAATAAATTCCCCAAACTGGCAGATATAACTCACAAATTCTTCCTCCAGCAGGAATGCCCATCCTTTCAACACTGTGAAATGATACTGTGTTCTACAGATGTGTTGGACCACATTCTAGCTAGCCCGAAACAGAAGCCTACAGATAGCGGGTTGCACATGTCTGTAGCTCATCATCTTCCCACTGTACCATCTGCCTATAAGCCCTTTCTGCACAGAGGTGGCCTATCCAGGGAGTGCCTACAAGGGGCTGAGCTTGGGTTGTCCCTTACTTTTCAGTAGGAGAACTTACCAGATGCACTATAGCACAAATCACCAAGGGAGTGCTCTCTTTTAAAAGAAGAAGCCAGGGATGTAGAGATGACTCAGCCATGACCAGTATCTGCTGCTTTTGCAGAGGATTAGAGTTTGATTCCCAGCATCCACATTGAATAACTCACAAAGCCTTTAACTGGGAGAGTAAATGTTCCCAAATGTTCCCAATACAAAAGTAAGCCTTACCCCAGTACTCCCTTTAACTCCAGTTCCAAGGAATCCAATATTGTCTTTTGGGCTCTAGATGTACAAACACACACACACACACACACACACACACACACACACACACACACAGAGAGAGAGAGAGAGAGAGAGAGAGAGAGAGAGAGAGAGAACGGATACATACATAAATAAAAAGTGTAAAGAATCTTAAAAATAAATGAGAGAAAGATTTTTTGAAAGCACTTAATTGCTCTCAGACAGGAGTGTAATAAAGCCTTCTGCAGTTTAAGGTTTTGGGGAAAAGAAAAAATAAGCCCCACCCCAAGGAAGGAGGAAGAAAGGGAGAAAGGGGGATCTGAGTTCTCAGCTGCTGAAAAAGTGGGTGTGAAGCCAGGCCTCCACAAATGCTGCTGCCGACAACTTCATCTCCCCAGAAGACAAATGAGCAAAGTGAGAGCAAGCCAGGAGAGCATGGGATGCTGGGTAAACATGACAGGACCCAAGACAAAGGCCCATCCACAAATATTGTAAGTATACACTCTCTCAGCTGCGCTGTGGGCCCGTAGAAAAAAACACATGGAAAACTGGTCACATCTGCTGCCTCTCCTTGGTAAGTGTCCTAAAAGGACTGGCTGTCCTTTGGCTAAGTGAGCATCCAGGGTTTGGGATGACCCCAATGGCGATGGAAGAGCCCACACTTCCTTTAATCGGGGATGTGAGGATTTCAAACAATTAGGTTGCAAAAGAAGATAGTCTATCTGTACAAATGAAGCTGTTTCCCAGGTAGTGATAAAACCTGAGTTTTTATTTGGTTTCTCTTATGTGTCTTTCTATCCCATTTTCATGATAGGACAAATGAGATGTTGGAAAACTTGCTTTTTAAATCCATAAAAGAGACACAAAAGTACCTTCTCTCCCCCGAAGGCAGGACCGTCTAGCACAGCTATATACACCGAGCAGCCACTAGCTGTGTTCAGCGCTATCCACACCGAGTGTGGTTTGAATGGCTCTCCCATGAGTTATGTAATGGAGACCCTTGACCTGCATCCTCCAGACTGCTAAAGACCAAAACAAACACATCCTTCTGCAGATACCTTCTCCTAACACTGCAGCTGATAAGAACTGTCCCCTCTGCAAGCTCCATATTACACTCTGCTGTGTAGTTACTTACAATTCTGTGTGAATGGCTTGCCTTTCCTATAAGACAATGGTTTGTAATCATTTAAAAGAGATCCTGGGCCTGTTTAAAAAACTGACGCTGAGGTACAAACATCTTTCCTAGGTGAAAACTAGCACAGAATATATCATTTGGCACTCAAGTTCTGGAAACTCATGGCCCGATCAATACTTGTTGAAGAAAGAAATTATTTCATTCTAGAAGGTTCTTACATTCAGTTTAAGTGTCATAGTCATTCTTCATCACTTTAGAGAACTTTTAAGGCAATAGGCATCTAAGCCAGCATGCCTCAGTGGTCAAAATGATAATTGGCAAATTATGGTTCATCACCTGCAGGCATGGACATCCCAACCAACCCAGTCAGACAAAAAATGCAAACACCAGCGCCTCTACTGTGGAAAAGGGAGAGCCTGCTTGGAGATGGTTTTGGTGGCTGAATGAGAAACCTGAAAGTATGACTTTCTGGTCATTTTGAATATCAAGAATTTGTGTTTCCATCCTTGTTGTCCAAGGAGATAGAGAAAAAATTATTCCATTTGTTCCTTGTATGTGGCATAGATGCATGAACTTGGATGTATTTATAGGCACATGTCTGTGTGTGTCTCTAGATGCCTAAGATGTCCTTCTGGGAAGTTCTTTTCCTTATTCATTGAGGCAAGGTCTCTTATATGAACCCCAAATCCTATTATAAAAGTAGTCTAGCTAGGCAGTTTATTCCTGAGAGCCCATCTCTGCCTTCCAAACATTGGAATTACATACAGGTGGGCCACCAGGCCACCAGAGCTTATATGGGTGCTAGAAAACCAAATCCTATCCTCACATTTGTAAGGCAACCACTTGATCTACTGAGCCATATTCTCAAGCCCAAAATAAAGAAATCTATCCAAAGGAGTGAATTATAGCAATAATAACCAATAATCATTTAGATAATTCAAAAAGTAAATGACCCTCTATATTTTCTTATGCATGAGTTCTGACCCTCCAAGACTACCCAGTTCAATAGAGACTGTCTTATTCGACAGTCTTATTCTCATGACATTTGAGTCAAGGAGTTTCCCTGAGTCATATTCCCTGTCAAAGACTAGTACTGGTACCCTAAAATTTTGTTTCTCTTGCATTCTTTCTGCTGACCTCAGACTGCCATCTAAGCAATTACAGAGTCACATATTAAGTGTCTGCTATGTGCAGATGGCAGCACACTGGGTTTAGCCTCTATCTGGGACATGCTCCCAAGTCTGTCTGCATCAAATCAGGAAAGCTAAACCACTCAGCAAATATCACCTGCCACAAAGTTCTACCTGCCAGGAAAAAATAAAAAATAAAGCTAAATCTGGCCGTGGACTGCCAAGAGGACTTTCTGGAGTCAGCCATCAGCAGTACAGAGGCCCCAGATGGCCCTCCCACTTCTAGTGTTGGTCACAGAAATTTCTGGGCCACACTTCTTTCCTGAGAGTGGACAACGTATATTAACATCTCTGAGCTACATCCCTAAGCTATCCAATATGGCAGAAGGTGAGAACCTGGAACATCCATTTGCACACAGAACACTTTGATTTGACTGAAAGAAAGACAGCAAGACTGGGAAATGATGTTAAAGGACCTGTGTGAGCAGGGACCTCTGCCCTGGGGAAACACAGTTAGCTCAGCAGCATGTATTTTGCACGGTCTGTAAAAGCAAAAGTGGCATGTTATGGTGGATGATCAGGACTTAACATTTTCAGTCTCCATCAGAAGTAAAGGCAATGGTTCCCCCCTGCCAACCTACAAATTTGATGTAAAGTATGAATAATGATATGCTGACTAGAAGAACAAATGAGGCTGTGGGATGTCCATTCCTAGAAGGCTTCAGAGTAGGAACTATCAAATTGCTTAAGGACGAATAATCTTGCTGGTAGAAGAAGCCAGCCAGCTGACCTCTACCCAGGCTTCCCTTCTCAATCTGAAATGAGGCTGCCACCTGGCATAGTGACAATTTGTTACGTCTGTATAAACTCCAAAGCTTTCATAATCCTTTGATGAAGACAAGATTACCTTCGACAACCCTGGAAAGTAGTTTGGGTAGAAAACAATAGTCTCATGTTCAAGTGCAAAGAAAGTCAAGAACCTACCTCCAGTAAAAGACCAAGAAAGGATTTGTCTTTGACCTCAGGGATTTTACAGGACAGTGCTTTTCCCACCCAGCCACAGAGAGCCATGAAACTTCCTATTAATTCTCCACAGCCCAATTCCCAGGATCTGAGTCTTTGCACCAGCCATCTGGGTTTCTGAGAAAGCCCCAGGGAAGCCCATACACAGACACTCAGGCCAGTACAGCCACAAGTGACAAATCACAGTGACACCCCTTATCTAGCCAGAGCTGCCTGCAGATAAGGTAGAAGATAAAGTGCATCACAGCAACTTCCTGGGTTTGTGCTTGGACCATTCTTCCTCAGTCCCTTGAAGACCCAGCCATAAACAACTCCTGTTTTCCTGCCCTCTGTCCTCTACCCTCCTCCGCATCATATCATTTCTTGTCCTTCAATTGATCCAGGCCTCGCCTCTTGCTTCTTACTATCAGAGCCAAGAAGCTATTCGGTGTGACAATAGGTGAGAAGTAAAAGTCCTTTGGATTACAAAGTCTCTCATTATTAAAGGGTAAATGACACAAAATGAAGGGTATTCGCTTGTGTTTATCTGGACTCTAGTCCACAGAAGCTTGGTGAGGAGTCTTCTATCAGAAGATCTTTGTTTGCAGCATGGGCATATCTAGTGATTGACCCAACAGGAACTGTGCTGGGTAAATGCCTAGGCACAAAGCCCAATTCCTCCAGCACTTGTTGCTTGGTTCAGAGCTAACTGCTGCTATTGGAGGGGAAGGCCACCACCTGGAGTCCCATTCCCCAAACTGCAACAGGACTATGGGTACACTGATCCCCATAAGGGACAACATAGGTTAACAATTTCTATACACACAGGGCAGTCAGAACTTGCAGTCTAGTGTCACGGACTTGTGCCAGCCATATCCAAGGTTCCTGGAGAGTGGAGAGGGAAAAACACTGGGAAGGAGAGAAATTGTCCTAAAATCAAAGAATTAGGATCCGGAAGATAAATGCTACTTCACCATGTTTCTAGGAATTACCTGATTTCCTGTCAACATGAATCCCTGAACTCTGTCTACACACACGTGTGCAAACACACACACACACACACACACACACACACACAATCAGCACCATCAACAACATCCTCATCCTCATCACAACTCAACAAAATAACTGCCCTATCAGCTAACTACTTTTTGTTGGTGACAGAAATAGGTCACTTGCTGAGATTTCTAAGACTGCCACTTCATCCCTGCCATGTTCATCTGAACTTGACACCACACACTAAACAAAAGTAGGGTAGATAAGACATCAAAGCAGGCACTGGTGTTCCAGGCTGTGAATCCTGCCGTAAATCTATGACTACAAGTTCATTAATTAACAACATTTTCCTTAATCTGCACAATGGGTTGGGTTTTTGTTTTATGCTTGGCAGGTCGGTTGTTTTTGTTTGCATTGGGTTCTGATTATTTGGTGTTTTGAAACAGGGTCTCATTAGCCCAGACTGGCAACATACTCACTGTGTAGCCAAAGATAACCTCAAACTTCTGAAGAGATGCTTAGGACTTGGCATGTAACAAGGACTTGACACATTTTCTAGTCAGGTCTAAAGCTCCAGCTTTGGTTTCTAGCTCATCCCCATTTGTGTTGTTTCCCCTACCAAACCCTTGGTGTCACACTGAGATATTTATGCCTTGGTTTCTGATTCTGGGAAGAAAATAACCCCTTCAACTGTCACAAGAAGTGCAGCTGCTTTTTGCTATGGATTCATAGCACCAGAGTTCTGATACTCCCAACTGAAAGAGGTCCCCCCACACCACACTCCATGTCTGCCGCTTAAATCAAATTATGGAAAGATCCTCTTTTCAATCTCAACTTTGATTTCAGACTGGTCAGAAAGACATGAGGCCCTGATCTCGGGGATACAATTCTTATATCCATGGTGGGGTTTTTTGCCAAAGAAAAGATATGAAAATCTAATTTTTCCACCAAAGGACTTGAGTAGAATTGAAGATTTTTCAGTCCAGGGAAGACTTGCTATATAATATCTGAAATCGCCAGGCATTTGAAAGCAGAAATGTCTTTCTCCTTTGAGCATTGCATCCTAACTGCCACCACCCAGAGGTGATTTATACATGTTCGTCCTCATTACAGACTACACATCATAAAGGCATGATAGAAATCATATCTGCATAGATTTAGGCAGCTCTGGGAGAGAGGCTGCCAGTTTTGTTTGACAAGACATTCAATCAAGTCAAAGGGTTTAAAATATTTCTGGAGGCTCTCGCTGCCTGCCCAACCCCATGCATTTCTATCCAGATCACAGGAATTCCAATTGAGTACAACATTAGCACTCTTTTTTTTCCCCTAACTCCACATATTAAGAGGCAGAAGGGGGACAATCATGGATGCCCTTGCTTTGTGGTACATGGTGATGGAGGAGGAGTTTGCCATTTGGTTGAGCTCATAAACTCAGGCATAGCCATTGGCTCTGGTGCTTCCCGGCTGCAAATGGTGAAGGCTGTGATGAGAAGGAAATATTAACATTGGCAGGAGCTTCTCCTTGCATTTCTTATTTTCAGGAGGAAATATTTCAGGCAGGAATTCGTTGTGTCTTTTAATCCCTTTTAGAGTATATTTTACTCTTTGAATGATGGCAGGGACCAGACCAGACAGACAAAAGCAAGGAAGTCATTCACTTGTGGCCAAGGAATGCCAGAATATCTTGCAGTAAGAGTTTAGGCCATTTCATGCCTGGCATTGTTGAATTTCCTTCACAAGGAAGATCATAAAATCTAGATCAGAGGTTTACTATCTCTCTCCTTATTTATGTGTTCATTTTGAGATACACTCTCACGACATTGCTCAGGATGGCCTCTAAGATATAGTCCGCCTCATTGACTAAGAATACAAGTATGTGCCATCATGCCAACCTGAGGCAAAGCTTTTAAAGGTAGACATGAATAGGCAAAAGAAAATTCATGATGGGTAAGTTATAATTTTAAATAATAATGAAAATGGAATCTATATGTATATATATGACCCCCCCCACCCTCCTCACTTGTTCCAGTTGAGATTCCAAAACTATTTTGACAAAAATGGGGCACTTGTCTACAGATTAAAGGTCACTGACTTTACTTACCTTTTTTTAATAATTTATTTTTTATTTCTTCAAGTTACATCTCAATCACAATCCCCTCTCTACTCCCCCCTCCAGTCCCACCCTTCCACCCTCCTCCCCCTCAACACCCCCATCCTCTTCCCTTCTTTTTTTTTTTTTTTAGTTTAAGGTATTTCTTTTTTCCCCCCAACAGCTCTCCCTTTCAGTCCAAAAAAATGGTTCTTTTTCTTATAACTATAAATACAATACAAAACAACAGAAATAAATAGGCCACAATTATAAGAGTTATATGGCTTAGCATACATTCCCAATGTCCAGTCCATATGTATTTGGCACCTGACTTTAACATTCTACTATCTAACCATCTCCATGTGTTTAAAGTTCTATATCTAACTCAGCTTTCATACTAACTTGCCTCATAATTTTAAAAATATCTTCTTAGATCCAGAATACCCTCTTGATTCCTAAACAACTCAAAATTTAACTATGAGACTCTAGCTATCTATTCTTCAACCACCTCAGAGACCTGAGAGGGATAAATATACCTGATTATATAGGAAGTGCAGGGCCTGCAGCTTCCAAAACTAAGAGATGACATACCAGTGGCTGCCTGGACAGTTCCCATTTCCTCTCCATACATTACAGCATCAATCTTCAGCCATTTGGCCCCATTTCTCTGACAGACATTGATTGTAGAGCAGGAATTATGAAGGACTTACCTACCCTGTCTTGGCAGAGCTAGGCTGTCGACTTACTAATAGTCATGAAAACGTGTCATTTTGTTAGTTACTATGACAGTCTATCACAGTTATTTTCTAAGCTACTCAGAAATCAAGCTGCTAAGAGACAAGCAATATTTGCTTATCTAAATATAAGAGATAGATAGGGCATCTTCAAAAACCTCAAGAGATCTGCAGAATATGGCATTCAAAGATGTTTTCTTAACTTAAGATTTTTTGATATCGAGACATGTCAGCTCCTGACAGCACCCCCTATATTACTCCAAGTATAAGATGAGCATCGAAGAATCTCCAGTGGGAAATGATTGAATTGGGGGTAAGCCGTTCTCTTGGCAAGAAAAACCCCTTGCTTCAACTGTAGACAGACTTCTGTCCAAAAAGGACAAGACTTTACTTACTTTTTAAATCCTGTATTAAACTATTACTCATCTTGATTCTTGCATTAGAAAAAAGTTTGTATATACATACACATATGTATATAGATAGATGGTTGATGGATGGATGGATATTTATATATTGCACAAGACAGAAATAACCAATCTTAGCCCCAAATGTTCCCAAATCCACAAGGAAACTAAAATACCCAGATTTATTCATTCAAGCCCCCCTCCCTAGCATCACCTCCAATGGCAATGAGCATCTTTACTCTAGACTCAAGCTGAGCAAATGAGGTAAACAAGAATGAAAAACCTTCATCCCAGGCACTAAAGGGAATCTTACTTTGTAGCCATTCCAAGGGCTGACAGCTTGATAAAATGGTTAAGGGCACAATGTTCAAACAGAGAAAAAAATTAAAAATGTAATAATAAAGTTAAATGTAACTGTTTTAAGGCATAACTCTTCTGAGAGACGAGTTTTATGTGGGACCAGCATTTGAAGTAGCAGCAATCATTATTAACGGGAACCTCGAAGAGAGAAAGGAGATTTAAATCACCCTAGTAATAAAAGCTGAACAAGGACTACTCGCACCTTGAAAGGCACTTGGAGAGAAGATTGCATACAAACGCAATTAAAATGATGCTTATAAAATACTAAGATGTTAATTGGGTTCAGTCCCAGAAGCCCCAGCAGTACAGTATGTCAGAAGTTAGCTGGTTTGAAGTTTAAAAAGAGTAGTTTAATTTGTACACCTTGTCCTAATTACGAAGCTTTCTGCAGCCCACGTATCTGGATGGTTTATGGTAGCTTGGAGCTTTGTAAAACAAACACACACACCAGTTAATTGGGTTATAGCGATGGAAAATCAGGCTGCAGAATAGCAACCTCTCTTGCTGGGGTACCTTTACAGCTGGTAATGAACGTTCCAGCCACGTCAGGGGGACGCTGATTTGTAAGGTGTGCTGTTTACAGCTTGGTGATCCTGGGGAGCTGAGACCTAGGAGGCAATGCCTTGGAAACAAAGAATCGCACCAGAGAATGTTCCCTCCCCATCATGTTCCCACGCCAGCTGGTCTGCTTGGGATATACAGCACTGCCAGCCTCACTCCCTGGCCCCTGCCCTTTCAAATATTCCAACATGTCTGGGGCCAAATGCTCACACGAAAGACCCAAGTGGGATGAAGGCAGGTGAGTGGTTCTTTCCAGGAGCCCTGCTTTTGGTGCACCTGGTAGGAGATGATGTTTTTTTCTCCTGTCCAGCAAATAAATAGGTGATGCTATCAAAAACAGCATCATTAAATGGGATTAGGAGCTAAGACAGCTAAACCATTTTCCAGGTGTCCTACGGGATCGTGCTGGCCACAGTGGGGTTTCTGGACATGTCATGCCTGGCACCAAAAAACCTCCTTTGTGAGGGAGACTGTAAAAGGCTAATCACAGGTTCACAACTACTCTCAGTCACTCTCACCATCCCTTCTACTTATAGCTGCCAAATATGAATCCTACATAAAGCAAGATGGCAGCACCAGGCCTTGGATTCCTACCTCAGCTAAATCACCCATATCTAGTAAATAAGGATACCAGCCATCAGGTGGAAAAGCAGTCTGTAGGTAAATGTACCGGCTTCTGGAAAAGATACTACGGCCCCTGTTGGTCACTGACTGTGAGTGGAAGAGAAATGTCATCTTCCAGCCACATTCCAGATCAGTCCTTGGTTCAGCCAGCCCCAGGCAGCCATGGGTAAAGCAAACTGGGTAGGATCATAATATCCTAACTGCTGTTTCTCTTCCTTCAAGGTATACAGAGCCTTTATCCTTACAACCATAAGGAAATGGCTGATAAATGAAGGGATCCTGAGGAGGTGACATCATAGAGATTTTCCCAAACCCAGAGGGTTCACAGCTTAAGAGGAAATTGCAAGGTGTTGACCTCACGTTACACAGAAGGAAGAAGGAAGGCCTCGGGAGCCAGGTGCCTCACACAAAGGTCTATTCACCAAGGATGTGGTCTTTAAAACTCCTCAGACTTTGAGATTAAGCTTCTCAATGTACCGAACACTCTAAGGTGTATTAGCAAAAACATCTCCTCTTATCAATGAACTGACCTTTGACATAGGGCAATGCTAGACCTTCCCCTTGGGTACAGGGCTGGTCTGCAGAGGAGGTTAAGCAGGAAACAGTGGATACAGCATCTTCAGACCATATTAGGATAATCACCCAGAGCAGTTATCTTCATATGCTTGAAAGTTCAGAATTAAAAATATTGTCTCTGGGCCTGGGGAAATCTCTCAGTCAATCAAGTGCCTGCTATGGTAAGTTTGATCCTGCAGAACCCACAAGAAGAGACAGACATGGTGTCACATACTTGTGATTCTGGCACTAGAGACCTGGGTCTCACTGGCTAGTCAGCAGGGTTCAAGTGGCAAGTTCCAGGTTAGAAAGTGACCCTGTCTCAAAAATCAGAGGTGGATGGAACTGGAGGAACAACACTCAAGGTTGACCACTGGTCTCCATACACATGAATAATACACATGTATACATGACTACATACATACACATACTAAAAGTATCTTAAAGGAAAATGAGGCTCTCAACAGTGTCTCAGCCTGGAGGGGAGAATGCCCACATTAACTGTGTCTGGGCAATCTGGAGCAAGGGCTTAGACCGGGCGGGGCAAAGTGCTTTAGTGACGTTCATACCTCCAACACCTGCATAGCCTCTGCTGTGGTGTACAATATCTACAAGCCAAAGAAAACTCCATCTCATCTCTGGGGATAGTTGTGAGGGTTTAAGGAGATAACACAGGTAAAGCACTTAGAACCCTGGCTGGAACATCATAAACACTAAAATAAATGCTACCTACTGTAATGACCACTACTAATGTTATTCTCGCTTCATGGGTGAACAAGTGAGGATCAGAGGGGTAATGTGATTGAGGGTTTGCACATGCATAAACACATGCACACCTATATGGAAAAGGTTAAATTCAAACCCAGAGGCTCTGGTTCTCAAGCCCAAGGTCACAACCCTTCCAGGAGGCATTATCATCCTGAGGTGAGTACCCTTTCCCAACCAAGAGTTCTTTTATTCAACCTAAGTCTCCAGGCCATAAAGGGGAGGGGAGAGAAAAGAGAGGCAACAGCATTTGAGAATCTAAACAGTGCCTGCAAACTCAGGAATCCAGAACTGGAAGTACAGGATGTCCATAGACACAGCACTCAGGCGATAACAACAGCTTGAATGGGTCCCAACCCTAGATAATAGACATGAGGATGTTGCAAGGAGAAATCTCTGTGCTACAGAGATGCTGTGGTGGTTCCAGCCTGAAATTGACTTTGAGGTTAAATTAAGAAGTGAGAACGCCTCAGCAACCTCAACCTCCTTGGCTCCAACAGCCCTGAGGCAGACGGGTTATTATTATTATTATTTATTATTTGTTGATGGGTATTCAAAGTCATCAGTCAGGACTCCCTTCAGGCAAGGAAGCCTGGGAGAAACGACACTAGAAATCTTAAGCTTGGTTCCCAGAGCCACTCGAGAGCTGAGAGCTATTAAAGTACACTATGCTATTGCTATCTGCTCTTCAGGGTGCTTGACCCTACATCTGACTTCAGGCTTCTGCTCTCCCTGCAGTATGAGCAACAGACAGTCGAACAAATTGCAAAGAGGGACTCAGGGGATGGGGGAGGAGAAGCAGATGTGAAGGGGGTGCTGGGGGTGTGTTGGAATGGGGACTTCATACCCTTGTTTGGACTCTTGCTGTCTTGTCCCTGCTTTACGTCTTAAAGGCTAGACACAAGGAGAGCAAATGATGAAGGAATTGGCCAACTACCACTGTCAAGGGCAATAAAGAGAGATAAGACTATCCACATTATATCAGTGGGGTAAATACTGACAAAATCGTTTACCAGGAGCTTTGAAAAAAAATTTTACCTTGACTCTGATTCACAGTTATAAATGTTTTTCAAGATGCTCCTTGGCACACACAGAACAGAAACAAAACTTTCACTCCAGGGTCAGTGAGATGGCTTAGGGTAAAGGCACTTGCCACCAAATCCAACAACCTGAGGACCTGAGTTCAAATGGACTCCTGCAAGTTGTCTTTTGGCTTCCACATACACACTGTGTGCACCCTCACACCTACACACAAATAAACAAGTAAACAAAATGTAATCACAGCCGGTCGGTGGTGGCGCACGCCTTTAATCCCAGCACTTGGGAGGCAGAGGCAGGCGGATCTTTGCGAGTTCGAGGCCAGCCTGGTCTACAAAGCGAGTCCAGGACAACCAGAGCTGTTAAACAGAGAAACCCTGTCTCGAAAAACCAAAAAAAAAAAAATAGCAAAATGTAATCACATTTAAAAAACAATTCCACACCAACAGTACTTTTTATCAGATGGCATGTCCTCCAACATTTCCTGTAACCCATAGGGACAGAACACACACACACACACACATACAGAGAGAGAGAGAGAGAGAGAGAGAGAGAGAGAGAGAGAGAGAGAGA
>CAJQZJ010032716.1:4167509-4197083 GCA_907164525.1 Lophiomys imhausi
AGAGAGAGAGAGAGAGAGAGAGAGAGAGAGAGAGAGAGAGAGAGAGAGAGAGAGATCCACAAAATTAACTTCATTGGTCTTCGGCCTTGGGACTCAACAATGCCTGAGAATGAAGTCATGAAATCAACATCATAAGCAAGCAATCAGATTTTTTTTTTTGCATGTTGAAGTTGTTTTGGACCTACTGCCATTTAGCCTGACTTCTGCAGAGCTATTGAAATCATCCCAGAACTAAGAGCATCTACAGGAGACAGCCCCACAGTGCCTCACGTGATTTGATCATGGAGTCTCACTGCTCAGCCAATAGTAGGCTCCTGGCTACAAAGCACCTGTGTAGTTGTAATGTACAATGAGTAAACATTAATCAAAGATCATTAAACTCCTATGACATGCATGAGCTTCATTAAAACCAGTTGAATACCTTAAGCAAAGACATCTATTCTTAAAATCTGCATCAGTACCACAGGGTTTTGCATGACTTGGTGAATAGAAGTAGAACCTGCAATGAACAATTTGAAACTTATTCCTTTTATATTCCTAATGTTTGCAAAAAAATCATGTTAAGATGACTAGTAGGTAGCAGTGTGCATGTGTCTGAAGTTTAGAATCAAAACCAACCTGATTGTCCAATCATTCACATTTACAATGTGTGCATAGTGCTTGTCTTGTGTTTGAATGAGACTGGTCCCTATAGGTTCATATATTTGAATGCTTGGTCCCCAGTTGGTGGAACTATTTGGAAAGTATTTGGGGATGTGGTCTCATTGGATATGTATCACTGAGCTAGGTTTTGAGGTTTCAAGACCCCCTGCTATTCCTAGCTAGATCTCTCGGCCTCACAGTTGTTGTCTCAACCTGTAAGTTCTCAGCTCCTGCTTCAGTGCCATGCTTCCCACCATATGACCATGGACTTACCCTCTAGAACTGAGAGACCCGATAGATGTTTTCTTCTACAAGGTGCCTCAGTTTCAGTATTTTGTTGTGGCAAAAGAAAAGTAAGTAAAACAGTTTTGTGTGTCTGTGTGTGTGTGTGTGTGTGTAGGTATGTATGCCTGTGTGTGTCTTTGTGTGTGTGTTTCTGTATGTATATATATATATATATACATATATGTATGCCTGTGTGTGTGTTTGTGTGTGTTTCTGTATGTGTCTATGTGTGTCTCTCTGTGTGTGTATGTGTGTGTCTCTGTGTCTCTGTGTGTGTATGTGTGTGTGTGTCTGTGTGTTAAGACATTAAGAAATAAACTAAGTCAGTGAAGATGGGAGATGGAGCTTATTGGCTCATATATACAAAAGGTAAATAAATACACTGGCTCTAGACACAGATGGATAAGGATACCCAGATGCCAAATGCATAAATGTTACCATCAGGAATTAGTAATCTGTCTCCATTTCTTATTTCAGCATTTTTTTCTCATTGAAAAAGGTTAGGAATGGTCACTATCACCTCAATGGTGATATTTCACATCTTCAGAAACCTCTAGGGAAAAGCTCTACCTCCTTCTACATAAACCATTTTTAGGGCTGCAAATTTGGGCTGTTCCCCAGGTTGTTGGGGATCATTTCTCGTTTGGGTCTTGAGTCAGATCTCAGCTTCTCAAATGAAGCATTCCCTGAGCATGCACTCTCCAGATAGCTCCCTGCCTCATTCCCGCATGTCCCCTTTATTCTACTTTATTTTTATAGCATTTACCACTGTCTGGTATTATCATATTCATTTAGGCATTAAATTATTTGCCTTACTGTCCAGCTCTGTATCTAGAACACAAAGTCTGTGAGCATATAAAGTCCATGAGACAAAAATCCATGAAGATATGAAATCTCTGACTCTAGTTTATTAAATGCAATTCCTGGCTTTAGTAGAGTACTTATTGACATGTATTATACTCACCAATTTCATATCTGTTTGATGGGTTTTAATCACATATGAGTATTTATAATTCTTAAATGCTACAAGTTATATCTCTCTACCCCAAGCCAATTGGTAAACATTCATCAGCCTTCTAAAATTGTATATAATAAGTCAGTACAAGCTTTGCTGTTCCACCAAAATCAATTTTTCTTTCACTCAAAGAAGGGTAGAATGGCTGCTAAACCCAAACAGCAGCTGCCATTCAGAGTCATTTTTCATTTGTGATTCAGAGTCAGTTTTCATTTGACTGGAGGGATGGCAAGTGTCTGATGCCCACATTTCTCTATGAAGTGTAGAATGTGAATATGTGTGCCTATCTGTTGACCTCTCATCTTTGGGGGTTCTCTGTTTTAACAAATGTGGAGCAGATCTCCATATTTCATAAGTATAGCTTAACACATGTTTCCTTTTCTCTAGGTAACTACAACTAACAAAATCTCAATGACAGAGGGCAGTACTGATCTGGGGTAAGAAATAAGAAAATCATTCAAGTGTCTGTCATAGACCTGACAGCATCAATCTTGCATTGGGGTCGGTTGGCTTCTGTAGCACACTATTCAACTGAGGAAGAGAATGAGACTTCTTTTAGGGCCGACTTTGCCCTAAAAACTCCTGTCTTCCTGTCTTCACTCCTCAACTGGTCTGGATCCAAGTGATCTATCAGGAACTGTAAAAAATTACTGCCCTGAGGACTCAATGATGAGGGGATCGTAGACTCTCAGCATGCCCTTTCATCATAGGACATAAGCCAATGGTCCACACTGACCTTTCTATTTCTGTAAAAATAAGTATTAAACTACACTACTGCAAATGCATCCTTTAGCTGGAAACTTGTCTCTTGGGCTGTGTCTGTACTCCTCAAAGAATCCGCCATCTTGTGAAGCAATAGTAACTACTTTCTGTAGAAATGAACAGAGACACCGCATCCTATTTCTTTGGCACCATGTTACTATCAGAAAGGAAGGGGCCAAGGCCACACAAAGCAAAGGACAACCAAGGAAAATTAATATCAGACCAAACTTCATAATTCATGAACTGAGACTAAGGATACTCTTTCCTGGACCTCCTCTGTAGATGGTTCGTTATTGGAAATTTCAGAAGGATCTCGTATATCAGTCTCTACTCTATTATAACCCTACCCCATGGGCAGTGTTCTGACAAAGCAACAAAATGTTCCTTCCTTGCCTTCGGCAACTCAATGGCCACAATTCTCTCTGGAATGGACCCCATCAGTGCAATAAAATAAAGAGATGATTTACATCAATTAAGTCTCTTTGGTGGCAACAGAAAGTGACTCAACAGAGTGAAGCAATTATTGGAGCTTTACCATGAAGCTTGCAGAATAAAAGAGCCGGTTAAGCTGGGCAAAGGACAGACAAATCATGGAAGCTAGAGATACAGTTACTGGCTTGGGTTTTCTCAAGAACACTTGACTTGACGATTGTGTTTCTTCTGTCTTATGGCATGTCATGGGGGGGAGAGGTGGGTAGATGTTTGCATGTATCCATGCACAAGAGCATAGGCAGCATGTACTCGTTTGCACATATGTGTAGAAACTCGAGGCCTCTACCAAACTCCCCATTCTATGTTTCTAGACAGATCTCTCACTGAACTCAAAGCTCACAGATTTGACTACGTTGGCTTATTAGTAAGCTCCAAGGATGCCCACCCTTGTCTTTGCTTTCTTAGTACTCACTGCCCACAGCACTTGGGTTTTATGTGGGTGCTGGGGGTGAAACTCAAGCTGCTATGCCTGTCCAGCAAGCGCATTGCCAACTGAACTGGTTCTCTAGCCCCTCTGTGTGTCATAGTACAGGGTCTAAGGCAAGGAGAGAGTGTTCCTTGGCATGTTGTAAGCTTTGAATCATAAACATACCCGTAGAGTCCAAGAATCAGGTAGTTTCTTCTAGAAAAATGAGGTACACATGGCAAAAGTGTGTGTGTGTGTGTGTGTGTGTGTGTGTGTGTATGTGTGTGTGTAACAAGAATATGGACACTTAGATGTGAATGGAATATATATATATATATGATGCATATACAATTATTCACTGTATTCACACTGTGAGTTTATAAGTACATGTGTTAGTGAGCACAGATTGGGGAGCACCACCCTCAGAGAAGTCTACAGTGTCAGGTAGGTACTTCTTTGTAATGTCTCTATGATGGTTTTGGATTTTGGATGCCCTTCCATACCAGCTGCATACCTAGCTACATGACCTATCCTCAGTCTCTGTCTGTTTCTTCTCCCCTACAAAGGGAGAGTACAAGCAGCCCCTCCCAAGGTTGCTCTGAGAATGAGATGAGGCACACAGGCAGCAAGCAGTGTAAGTGCCACACTAACCTGAATACATAGGAGTTAATATCCTCACCGGCTTATTATCCCTGTGTTGTTCAAAATAGGTCAAAAGCAAGTCCAAAAAAGTCTCCTCCTCACCCAAGAGCATCTATATTAAGGAAGTTACTCCTCTCCTGTTCCCAGGAGGTTACTCCCTCTCTTTCAACCCCAAGGACTTAAGTAATGCTGGAATACCTTCCTGTCTGCTATCCCACACCTACAGGACAGTATACACTCCTAGCTCCAGACCTATTCCTGGGCATTATTTCTTCACTCCTACAAAAGGAATCTGAGCAGCACCTCCCAAGGCTGAGATGAGGACGAGATAAGGCATGAATGCAGCAGGAAGTGTGAGTGGCACAGTAACTTCTATATCCTCCAGAGTGGAGTTTGACCCTATCAGTCCTACAGCCTTCACTGATGGCTGCAGGTCTCACTCACCCCCATTCTTCCAAACGTCTGCAGTCCTTACAGGAGAAAAGATAACTAAGTGCAATAACTGTTGGTTCATTCCCTGGTGTGCTATACTGAGAAAGATTCTGAAACCATATCCAGAGTCACCAGCGAAGAATACTGAGCAGAGACACGATGTAAGGCATGAACAGGCATGGGTGCGAGGACCAGGCTGTGGTCCTGTGAACTGCCCAATACTGCTGTGTGAGCCTTTGGATACTCGCTGTATTGTCCCGCCCAAGAATGCTTCACATGAGCTCCTTTTTCAGAGTCAGGGACTGCTCCTCACCCTCTGTATTAACGTTACACTGTATCTAACCTAGGACTGAGCACAGCCAGGGGCTCAGTCAAGGCTGGTGGGAAAACTGAGTCATTCCTTGACTTGGAGCCAAAAAGCATGAGGTCACATCCTACAAACCCAGGAGCATCTAGGGATGTTGAGCCAGTGTGGTTCTACAGAGCAGATGCAGCCTCACACTTTTATGGGAGGAACCCCGGCAACACTGCAGGGATCATACAGAGCTGCTGACTCAAACAAACCTAGATTAGACTCCAACCTGCTATTAAACCATCATATAACTACACCAAACCTGTTTTCTGGTCCACAAAAACATGGCTAATATTACCCACGATACAGGTCTATTGAGAATATTAGAAACTATTATTATATAAAAAGATGAGTCCAGATGCTGGCATGGAAGAAACATGTCTGAATTTCATCTTAAGATGTCAATGGGGAGTGGATAAGAAGTCAGAGAAAGAAATAACATCAATACTGTCACTGATGTCATTCTATAACAACACAGTGGTCCAGGAAAATATACAGGTCCCCAATCACAGTTCCATGGATCAAATTCCAAAGGATCCCCTCTATTCATCTACTTGGATATGACTGCCCATGGGACACTCTCTGCACTCCATTATCCCACAAGTTCAAAAGCTCTCCTTTAGGATGAAGGGGTAGGGTATTCAGACGAACTTCTTATAGAGTCCAGCCTGAATTTCTCAAGCCAGTACTAAGTGTATTCATACACCTGCCAGTATCAAGACAGACCCTGGATTGTCTTTATTGGTGTGGTTTTCTAGGGAACTTTGGAGCATAAAGATCACTAGCTACCAATAATCAGTTAGACTTGGGCTTCCTTGTAGAGCTGCAAATCAAGTTAGGACTGACAATAAATTTCAAACCATAGAGGGAGCACTTTAAAAATAATAATAAAGAAGGAGTGGCAGATGGCAATAGCTCAGGGCACTGGCTGCTTCCAGAGGACCAAGGTTCAATTTCTAACACTCATGTGGTGGCTACCAACAATCTCCAACGATAGCTCCAGGGTAATGTGGCATCCTTTTCTGGTACCATGCATGCATGTGGCACACAGACATACATACATACACACAGGAAAAAATACCCATACATATATTTTAAAAGATACTCTCATTACTGAGGGTTTGTTAGGTGCTACATCTGCAGCAAAAACTTAATAGACAAAGTCATACTTAATATGACACCTCCAAGAAAAATATAAGCTATCACTTTTCCTCAAATCAGTAGAAAATGCAATGATTATCTGCAGTACTGTGTTTCAATGGTAATTAAACTTCACAGGCACATTATTGACCCCGGGGTTGTGTCTATCCTGCCAAAGAATGAGTCTTCAAAAGTCCAGTAAGGAGATTGCCCAAGGGAGATGCTCCTCTTTTTCTTCCGACCCCCAGAGGTTTGCTCCTAGGCCATTCATTATCCCTGGCAGGCATCACTAGAGTAAATCACCACCTGGCACTCAATGAGAATATAATTATTATAACAATTGCTGCATTGCATGATGGTCATGCCATTTGGAAATGTAGGTCTAATTAGCCCTAAGCTGTAGAAGATCTGAGTATGGTAGTTTCATTTTGGCTTAATGCTTGGTGCCTGGTATAAAATCTGAATTTATTACTCTTTTTTTTAAATCATTTCTACATAGCTCAACCAGCCGTATCAAAACTACTGTGTGTTATAGACTCTAAAAAGTGATTCCCCATAGGCGTTTTAAGGTATAGGATCTATTATGGGAAGATATATATTTGACAGCATTCTGTTTATGACTCAGTTCCACTACATTGTTCATGAACCCAGTGAAAGATGTTCACAGTAGTAAGCAACTCTTTATTCCAGGAAGGAAAAATACAGTGCAACTAACATGATAAAATGCCAGAAACTGTGCTGCATGATTACAGAACTAATGGGTGAGCACCTCGCTTACTCCAGCAAGACCATCACAAATAGACTGTTTAGTGCCACAGAACTCCATAGACAATGTCTCCAGAATATTTTCTATTAACAGTAGTATATCTCATATTGCTGAATTGCCTTCTAAACACTTATGTTTATACTCATAGATTGGTGGTGCTTTCTACCTTGGCTAAAGACACTTCCCTTTTGCAGTGGGCTGCAGTAAATGCAGAGACTCAAACCCTGTCAAAATTCTGATAATAAGGCCAGTCCTCAGTAGGACATCTGGATCACAAACACCCTTCAGAGGCTCCAGAAACATTTTGGAAGAGGAAGCAGAAAGAATGTAAGAGCAGAGGGTGTAGAGGAGTCCTGTCAAAAGCTGTCTCTTGGACACATCCATTGAGCTCATGAACTGTAGCAGCTTTAGTTGCCTGCATAAGACCTATGCAAGATCAAGATCATCAACATGGATGGAGGAGGCACATGAGTCTCCCCTCTCAGCATTGTCATTGATTGGCAATATTTCCACATGGCTCACCATAACCTAGGATGTGACTCTCAATCCTCTGCTCAGCCCTCTCACTGGCTTTACTTTGTCTATTTCTCCACACCCTTGGGTATACACTATATGGAGCCTGAGCCCAGGTTCAAGGTCCCAGGGAATTCTAAGTTTCTGAGTAGGGTTGTTACTAATTTTGAAAGAAGGCTTCAGGTTGTTTGTTTGTTTGTTTGTTTGTTTGGGTAGCTAGTCCCTCTCAGTTACTGAGCATATCTTTCTGTACCAGCCCCGAATAGTCTTTGATGTCGGTCCTCTCAAGTCCTCCCCATCCTTTAGAATGGCTAAGAACAGGGTTGTGCAAGTGTCATGAGGAACTTGATCCAGATCCTTGACCTCAATGACTTATCAAGCAATCTAAGTGCTACCTATGCTCAGGACCCTTCTTATGTGTGATAAAGGTGCTTAAGCCACTTCCCACTGAATACTGTCACTTCTAGCTGAAAGCATCCTGCTTAAATAGCTGGAAACAGTAGAATCTTCCACCTTCAAAGCATGGAAAAACATAGAGAAGAAGAGGCAGTCAGTGACCTGAGCTGACAACCAAGAACCACCCCTTCATTTGGTAACTCAACTCACCATTTTGTTGTTGTTTAACTGTACTGAAGCCTCTTGAGACCACGGAGTATGTTTGGATAGCGTGCATAAAAAGCAAAGTCAAACAGCTTGAACAGAATCCAGGCTCTGAAAATTCAGGCATGGTAGCACACGCTTGTAATCCCAGGGCTGGGAAGGTGGGAGCAAGTAGATCCCTGGGGCTCACTGGCCAGATAGCTTAACCTGTATTGGAAGTTCCAGGCCAGGGAGAGATCCTGTCAAAAGGACAGGGTGTATATTATTATTATTATTATTATTATTATTATTATTGTTTTGTAATGAAGATTAAAGTAATTTTTAATTAACTAGAAGAAGTGAGGGAAAGAGGAAGGAAAGAAAGAGGGAAGGAAGGTGACTGAGGAGTGACATCTTCTACCTGCATAGTCATATAACAGAAAGGAGGAGGAGGAGGAGGAGGAGGAGAGAGAGAGAGAGAGAGAGAGAGAGAGAGAGAGAGAGAATACAGGCTCGGTAACTTACAAAACATATGACCTTGAGTAAATGATTAAATCTCTCGTAAAAGAAGAGATATGGGGACATGGTTCAGTTGCAGAGCATTCTTCTAGCATGTCTGAGGCCCCATGTTCAAGCCCTAGTACCATATAAAGGGAAGGTGAGGAAACAGAAACAATGCCTACCTTATGGAATTGTTGTAAGAGGACCCAGATGGGCATACAGTAACTGCTTAGCATAGCTCCTTGCCATGCCACTGAACTGTTTTTCTTTTTTTTTTTCTTTTTTTTTTTTGTTTTTTGTTTGTTTTTCGAGACAGGGTTTCTCTGTGTCCCAAGCCCTGGTTGTCCTGGACTGGCTTTGTAGACAAGGCTGGCCTTGAGCTCACAGAGATCTGCCTGCTCTGCCTCCCAAGCACTGGGATTAAAGGTGTGTGCCACCATGCCCAGCTGTAAATGAACTTTTTAAAGGAGGTTATTAGTTTGGAAAATTTGCATCCATCTGGAATACATTTTAATAGTTAACAAAAATTAGTAAAATTAATATACGGTTGAAAAAATAAAGACAAGAATAAATGACTTTAGTTGCATTGCCTTTGGTTTCTAGAGTGGAGGCATAAAGCTTGAGATACTGAAAACAGACCCTTACTAAAAGTATGGCTTTTAGATTTATGTATCTTATTTTATGTGTGTGTTGTCTGCATGTATGTCTTTGTACTGCATACATGTTTGGTGCCTGCAGAAGTCAGAAGAGAATGTCAGCTCACCTAAAACTCAAGTTACAGATGGCTGTGAGCCAGCTTGTGAATACTAGGAACTGAACCCAGGTCCTTTGCAAGATCAGCAAATACTTTTAACTACTAAGCCAACTCTACAGCCCTTTATGTAACTTTTAGAGCAGCTGCTTCATATTAGGTTTAATCATTCCTTCTTCAGAGTTTGTTTGCTAGTGTTTGAGTTTTTTGTTGTTGTTTTAGAAGAAGCCTATTATAAACTTTACTGAGCTGGTATGTTAGCAAATGTACTTTTATGTGTGGGCAAATGTGTTTCCTAATATTGAACCCATAATAGACGTTTTCACCCACATAGAGAACAGCACTGGGCCAGGCTTCTTCTGCCATTGAAGAAGCTACACACAGATGTACTATCTGCAGCCAGGCTTCTTACCAAGAACAGGAAGGAGTTGAGCTGAGTGTGTCCAAAATATACCCCCCCACAAATTCCCTATCAGCTATACTATCAAAGGGATCATGATCATGATCACCATAGAACTTAAGCTTAGAAAATAGGAAGAAGGAAGAGGGGGTTGGCTGACAATGAAAATGAATGGAGTCGTGATCTAGAAATTCGCAAACCAACAAACTGTGGCTATGGGTGTTCCAATGAATGGAGTTGGGCGGAAAGGAAAATGGTTCAATCTATAAAGCACTTGCCTAACAAGAGTGAGAATCTGAGTTCAGATCCTCAGAACCCATGTGAAAAACTTCATGGTGTTATACTTCTCCAACCCAGTGATGGAGAGATGGGAGGCAGAAACAGGCAAATTCCTAGAAGCTTGCCGGCCAGCTAGCGTGACTGAAATGACAAAGTTCCAGGTCAATGAGCAACACTGTTCCAAACAAAAGGTGTGTTGATACGAGGAGCAACACTTGAGGTTGTCCTCTGACCTCTATATGCATAGAGATGCATGTGTGCACACACACTCATGCCTGGGATATACAGGCAAGTACATTAAAAAAAAAAAAACCTGAAGTAAGACTTTTTGCTTCCAAGATTTCAGAAGTAGTACAGATTCAGACTCTGATAAATTTGGGAAATGGCTTTAAGAGTGTGGCAAGGATGGAATAGATTTTTGTGAAAAGCTACTGGAGGCAGCTGGGCTGCCTTGACTGTCCTCAGTGGAAGAGGATGTACTTAGTACTGATTCGACTTGATGTGCCATGTTGGGTTGGTATGGATGGTGGAGGGGGTCTCCCTTTCTCTGAGAAGAAGGGGAGGGGGTAATATGGGAAGAGGGTGGGACTGGGAAGAGAGGAGGGAGGGGGACTGTGATCCAGGTATAAAGTGAATAAATTAATGGGGGGGTAAGCTGTTAGAGAGGCAAGATCAAATCTGGGAAGGAAGATACAAAATAGAGTATCTGCCTGAATGATAAAGTTACAAGGCTGGTGAATGAGTAAGAGACAAAAAGATATCTCTGAACTCAAAACTGGAGTCCTCAGTGTATGAGAGGGGAAGGAGAATGTTAAACATCAGCTGCAAGGGGAGAAAATAGAATGCATCGGAAGAGAGGAAAGTGCTTTTAAAAATAGCACAGGCTACACCAACTCTATTCCACCTCGCAGCCCCAAGGTGACACTGGACAAGCCTTGACAGAAGCAATCAAATGGATTTGACATCCACATGAAAGGCAGCCAGAGGTCATAAGGTCCTGTGCCATGGAGTGAGATGTTCTAGACAGCATTTTTTGGAGACAATGAAGTTAGGAAGAGAACAATAGGGAACCATCACCTTGTATGAGCAAGTCACACTGTAATGATATAAAGTTTAGTGGTGGCACACGGAGAATTGCACAGAATTCCATCAGGTTCCTTACCACGAGGGCCCTGGAGCAGCATGAGAACAGACACTTTAGTAAAGTTTGAGGCATACTTTTACAGTATCTTGGGAAAGTATGAGACTTTGGTTCTGACTTTAAACTCAATTGTAAGCTGTTGATAATGAGGATATTGGCTTTTTCAAAATGGGAGCAAATCTTGAGAATTTGACTGAGGGTACAATCCAATGGCAGATTGCCCTCGCTCTGGGTCTTGGGTTCAGTCTTCAGGATTTCTCATTTCCGACGGGTTCTTTTTCCTATGCTATCAGGTGAAGTCGGGTTTCTGTAATTAGTTATTCATTGGCAACATCACTGCCTCGGCTCTGCTTCTCCTTGTACATACAGCATTGTCTGTGCCAGATCAAATATATAAAAAGGTTTCTTCTCACTCTTGCCCAGCAAGTAGCAAGTAGTTGGGTAGAGAGCAGAGGGGTGCAGAGCTGTGGGAGCAGCCAACAAGAGGTACAGTATCTCATTTGAATTCTGTTTTACTCAATGTCTACTTTGAACCCTTAGGTCTGATAAACATAAACACACACACACACCTCATCTCACTTCAAAGGACTAAGAGACAGTTGTTACTTTCTCTGAGAAGTGTCTTTTGTAATATGGAACAAATCCTTGACAAACTGAGAATTCCACATGGTGCATTCAAAACTTTCTACCATGTGGGGCAATTAGACAGCAACCTTAGGGTCACCTATTTGCCACAAATACATAACTGCTACCCATTCTTCCTGGGGCGCTCGATTCTTTTCCTTCTTATGTGTGGTGTAGTATGATGTGTGTGTGAGCATGAGTGTGTGATTGTGTATCTGTGTGGTGTGTATGTATGTGTGCATGGGGTGTGTTACAATGTGGACTTTAGCGTGAGCATACCACACACAGCCTATGTACCATCAGAAGACAGTCTCAGGTGTTGGCCCTCACCTTCCACCCTGAGACAGGCTCTCTTTTGTTCAGTGCTGTGTCCGCTAGGCCGACAGGGCTGAGAGTTTCTGCAGACTCTCCTACCTTACACTAGGAGCACTGAGGTTTCCAGAGCCGCCTACCTCTGTGCCTGGCTTTTACATGGTTTCTGGAGACAGGAACTTAGGTCTTCAAACTTGCACAGCAAGTACTTTGCCTACTGACTCACCTCCTCATCACCCTTTCTCCTCCATTTTTTTATGACAATGGTAACATCTGCCACATGTATCATCTTCATGGGAAACATTCTTTTCTTGATTCCCAAAGACAGAGCAGGAGTGGTACCTTCAGGGTATCAGCTTTCCAAACCTGAAAAGCCATGTCTGAATACTCGGCTGGCTCTGCTCTTCTCTCAGCCTTAAGAAGCTGTGGCACATGACTGGTTGGCAGTGAACAGCAATCACAGGAATGATGCTCTGTGTTTTCTGGATCAAGAGCATCAGGAGAATAGAGAAGAATGCCTCAGATATCAAGGGCATGAACGCTGCCAAGGTATTAAGAAGTAGCTAGATTCTAGATGCATATTTAAGGTGGTGGCAATCAGTAATGCTTGTGGGTTAGACAAGAAGTGGGGGAGGGGTGTACAGGACCACACTTGATCTTCATCTTGTGTTTTATCCTACTTTCCAAAACTAGTTAGTTGGTACTGCTCTAGTCATGCATGTCCTAGAAGGGAGTATGGCATATTTTGAAAGCAACATTCTCTTTAAAATTGCATGTCTGTGCTGTGTGACTTTTTCTGTGGAAACATAAACAAGCCTCTACGTTTCTCCCACTTCCTGGGCACCTACAAAGAGTCTCCTCACCTGCTAATTTGACCTTGGGGAGATCCCTTGTGAATCTTGAACATTCTTGAGCTTCCATAAGCCTCATCAGCTCCCTTGAGAGGGTGATCACCCTTCCTCCCAAGACTGAACATTCCAGTTCAGAGGAAATGGTCACACAACAGCATTCACTCTGACACATCTTCTCAGAGTCAGGGGTGACAGTAGGGGGTCAGCTCATGCAACTCTCTACCATAAGCAGAAGTGACAGTGGCTTTTGGATTAATACTTGCCCTGAAGAATAGTAGGGTGGATCATTTCTTGAAAAATTCATTCCCTACAACTGCCAGTCTTCTGAACTGCACTGTGGACACACATGGACCTTACAGTGATGACGGTAACATGCACATGGGGAGGTAGATTTTTCTCCCATAACTTACAGGATTGTATAGCATGAGTCTCAGGCACTGTGGTTATCTAGGGCCAGACTATTCTGATCCTTCCTCAAATTCTAAGATTCCCATGAAAGACATCCTTTCCTTGTCTTACCTCCAATCATGCACAGGCTTAAGAGAGCACCCATTAAAATAAACTCCAGGACTGTCTGGAAAACAAAATATTTAAGTCTCTTTTGTTCCTGAGCTAACAGAGGGGCGTGCAGTTGGGAGGGTGGAGATACAACAGAAATAAAAGCATTTTACTCTCTAATTATGGCACCCATAATCCCCTTTATATTCTGGTGTTTTGTAGCGTGTTTATGGTTTCGTCTTACTTCATCTTAAAGTCGAACAAAAGCTGACTCCAACTGTTACAAATACACAGGGTCCCAGCCTCAGGCCTCAAGCAAGAAACTAAACAAACAGAATGCGTGGGAACCCATTTTCTCAGATTAAGTATGACAATGGTGTAGAGTCCATATGTCTCAAGAAAATGGGAAATACTTTTTAAAAGTCTCTAGGGTTCCCCACCAAATCAGGATCATCTAAGACTCATGCAATTGCTCATTTTTCATCCTCCGTGGAATGTCATGTGGACCACGTTCCTCACTTGTGCTCAAAGACGGATGGCCAATTGTTTATCCCTGGTGTTTTTAATTAATTAGGTCTTCCCCCAGCAAAGCTTTAAGTAAATTCATTCAATTTAGGCTTTGCTTAGTGGGGTATAGAAAAATCAGCATTTACAACAAGTTTTCATTAATTTTATTTTCCATATGCACGAGACTGGGGCTTTCAAATCCTACAAACCCACTCCTTGGGTATCAGAAACTATTAGATTTATTGTTTGGAGCAATTCTGAAACCTAAGCTTAGGTGTGTCTAGAGAAAGCAAAGAAAGAACAACAAAAAAGTAAACTACAAATATAAATGTTGGCTTTTCCCCGTGCCCACTGGTAGAGAAATGGGGTAAGAATTTTAGGTCATCTACAGAATCTAAATTCTTCTTTATAGTCTTAAAAATCAAAGGCAAAATTCTCTTTCACTCTGAGAAAGAAAAGTGTTAGTTAAGGAGTGATTCTTTTTTTTAAGCCAACAAGGCAATCTGGTCACGCCCTCACGCCCCTCATTTAATGACCCACTTGTTAAGTGATGACAACAGTTGCCAAGCAGTGCCTCATTGCCAGGGAGCTGAGAAAATGGGAGCAGTCTGCTCAGGGCCATGTGGGTGTTTGGACCTAGCTTGACAGGAACGTGCTTTCTTTTAGTTCTCCTCAACTGTGACACTGTCATTCATGAGGGGGTTTGGAGGGGGTATTTCTTTCCTTTTCTTTTCTTTTTTACATGTATTTATCTCTTCAAGTTACATCTCAATTATAGTCCCCTCCTTCCTCCCCCTCCTGGTCCTATCCTCCTACCCTCATCCCCCTCACCCTCCTATCTGTTTTTTTTTTTAATTTAATGTGTATCTGTTCCCACCCAAAAGCTCCCCCTTTAGTCCCATAAAAGGTTCTTTTTCTTAAAATAATAAATACAATACAAAACAATAAGAATAGTTAGGCCACAATTATGAAAATTATAAGGTATAACATATATTCCCAATTTCCAGTCAATATGTATTTGTCAACTGACATTAATATTCTGTTGTCTATCTATCTCAATATGTTTAAAGTTCTATATCTAACTCAATTTCCATCCTAACTGGAATTACCAACTTAAAAACATCTTCTTAGACCTAGAACATCCTTTAAATTCCTAAACAACTTAAAATTTAACTGTGAGACTATAACTATCTAGTCTTCAACCACAAGAAGGATAAATATATCTGAATAAACAGGAAGTGCAGAGCCAGCAACTTCCAAAACTAAGAAATGACAGACAACTGGCTGCCTGGACAGTCCCCAATTTCTCTCAATACATTGGAGCATCTATCTCCAGCCTTTTGGCCCACTATCTCTGACAGACATTAATTGTAAATCGGGAATTATGAAGGACTTGCCTACCCTGTCTTGGCAGAGCTAGACTGTCAACTTACCTGCTTCCACGTTTTGTCCTTTTCGGTCAACATTCTATCTACAGTTGAAGCAAGGGATCTCTCTTGGGGAACATTTCTTTTAAAGAGATGTATTTTATTGCACACCATCCTAAAACTGAAACAGAATCCATCTGGAAGAAGCAAGATGATAAAGTATTTCCAGGGTTCATGTTTTCTGGGAAAACAAGAAGAAATCATTTTAATTACAAAATGTCAATTTTCCCATTTCCAGTGAAATTCCCAACCACTGATTGAAAAAAAAAACCACTTTGTTTTGTTGTTGTTGTTGTTTTGACCAGGACAGAGGAGACCCCAGATGTGAGGATCCCAATGTGGCTGTGTGCTCATGGAATCAGAAATAGGAAGTTGGCACAAATAGCATAGTGAATGGCAACCATCTTATGGCTCCAAAGACAGGAACAGTGGATTCCATACATTTTCAAAGTTCTCCAGTGAGAACTCTATGCTCATGACCATATTAAAGCCAAACTACAAAGATACAGAGTGCTAATCAAGACTCTCCCTCTGCTCTGTGAGACTACAGCGAGGTTGGCTGCTTCAACCAAGTGACTCAAAAATGAGGTTCCCAACAGAAATGCTGGCCCACCTCTCCATAATATCCAGACTATTCAGAACATCAAAATAAACATTATTCTTGTAGTCTAAATGCCTTTTTCATTTCGGTGAGAGTATTTAAATTTATTAATTTATTAATCAATTACTTTCAGAGGACAATAGGAATCAATTCACTATGTTGAGAAACTATTAAGTTATGGTAGACAACTGCACACGGAACCTGCGTCTTCTATGTGCACCCTGCCACTCCATAATCAAAGCAGAGATGGATGGAAACAGTTGTTTAAAATGTTTCAATCTGATAATTGAAAGGAAAATGACAAACCTGAATATCTCCATCTAGCAATGCCCAGTTAATTTACAGACTCTGGCCCCGAGCACTGTGTTAACATTTTTTTTTAATGGAGTAATAATCAAACACTAAGCACCTCTTAATGAAAGGATTCCATGTCACCTGGCCAACATGTTGACTCTGGACCTTACCACACTTCTGAACATAGCTCTCAATTCCCAAAAATAGAGGGCATATATGGTGCAGTATACAGTAGGTGTGCAATGGGTGATAGCCGTGGTACAAGAGAACAGAAGACACATTGAAGAAAAGAAGGTACAAAGAACCTGTACTAAAGGGTGTTTGAAAGATATCCCTCTTTATTGTTGTTGCTGTTGTTGTATGCGCTGTGTGTGCTTGTGTGTATACATGTTGGTGTGATATATATGGGCACACATTGCATGATTGTGGACGTGCGTGTAGAGGTCAGAGGTTGACACTGGATATCTTCCTTCATGCTCTCCATTTTCTTTACAGAGAGAGGATCCTCATTGTACCTGGAGCTCACTGTCTCAGCTTGTCCTGCTAGCCAGCCCACCCCAGAGATTCCCTTGTCTTGGCCTTTGGAGGACTGGGATTCCATGTGGGCCCCAAACCCAACCAGATTTTATGTGGATGCTCCCAATCTGAACTCTGGTCCTTAGAGTTGCTCAGCAAGAGCCACCTCCCCAGTCCTGATGTAGTGACTTTCATTATGAAAAAAGACAAAACCAGCAAATTGAATGCAGTGCAGTGGTATTATAAAACTAGAGTAGATAAAAGGAAGAGATTACTAAGAAAGCTGGGAGGGTCGTTATTTTCAGGAAAGAAGGGTGAGATTAGATGAGGTGCACGGAAAGTCTTTGAGGGTGACTAGCGGTTTTCATCTCTTGGCCTTGTTGGTAGTTACAGTTACCTTATAAATCATTAAAATATACTTCTATTTTATGTGACTTTTTCTATCTTTGTTTGATTTAATAATCAAGAGTTTGCAGAAATGATAAGTCTGCCCTTTCCTTTCAATGGATTCCAAAAGTGTAAAGGAGGATTTCTTTTTTTTTTAATAATTTATTTTTTATTTCTTCAAGTTACATCTCAATCACAATCCCCTCCCTACTCCCCCCTCCAGTCCCACCCTTCCACCCTCCTCCCCCTCAACCCCCCCATCCTCTTCCCTTCTTTTTTTTTTTAAAGGTATTTATTTTTCCCCCCAACAGCTCTCCCTTTCAGTCCAAATAATGGTTCTTTTTCTTATAACTATAAATACAATACAAAACAACAGAAATAAATAGGCCACGATTATAAGAGTTATATGGCTTAGCATACATTCCCAACGTCCAGTCCATATTTATTTGTCACCTGACTTTAACATTCTACTATCTAACCATCTCCATGAGTTTAAAGTTCTATATCTAACTCAGCTTTCATACTAACTTGCCTCATAATTTTAAAAATATCTTCTTAGATCCAGAACACCCTCTTGATTCCTAAACAACTCAAAATTTAACTATGAGTCTCTAGCTATCTATTCTTCAACCACCTCAGAGACCTGAGAGGGATAAATATACCTGATTATATAGGAAGTGCAGGGCCTGCAGCTTCCAAAACTAAAAAATGACATACCAGTGGCTGCCTGGACAGTTCCCATTTTCTCTCCATACATTACAGCATCAATCTTCAGCCATTTGGCCCCATTTCTCTGACAGACATTGGTTGTAGAGCAGGAATTATGAAGGACTTACCTACCCTGTCTTGGCAGAGCTAGGCTGTCGACTTACCTGCTTCCAAGTTTTGTCCTTTTTGGACAGAAGTCTGTCTACAGTTGAAGCAAGTGGTTTTTCTTGCCAAGAGAATGGCTTACCACCAATTTAATCATCTCCCACTGGAGATTCTTCGATGCTCATCTTCTACTTGGAGTAATATAGGGGGTGCTGTCAGGAGCTGACATGTCTCGATATCAAAAAATCTTAAGTTAAGAAAACATCTTTGAATGCCATATTCTGCAGATCTCTTGAGGTTTTTGAAGATGCCCTATCTATCTCTTATATTTAGATAAGCAAATATTGCTTGTCTCTTAGCAACTTGATTTCTGAGTAGCTTAGAAAATAACTGTGATAGACTGTCATAGTAACTAACAAAATGACACGTTTTCATGACTATTAGTTTCCGTTTCTTAATTATCCTAAACAGTTTATGTCGGTTGGTAGCGAGAGGTCAAAACTTGACATTTCATTTTTAAGTATTACTACGAACAATACCTTTAAGAAGTGTTACCCTTAATTTTGTATCAATATACAAAGATCAATACCAATGTGGCCAAATATAATCTTAATTTTGTATCAATATACAAAGATCAATACCGATGTAGCCCTATACAATCTTAATTTTGCGTTAATATACAATGATCAATACCAATTTAGCCAAATATAATATTAATTTTGTATCAGTATACAAAGGTATAAGGCTATATTCAATAATCTGTCCTTTTTTCTTGATCTTTCCTATACTATGTCTATGTCCCATTTTTCTCAAGTCTGTTCACTCCTATATAGGAGAGAAAGGAGGATACAGAAAAGCAAAAGAGAGAAGTCCCTGGGTCTAACCTCCAAAATCCATTTAACAAGACCATTTAACAGCTTGTAGTCTTTTCCCCTAAATAACAAAATTTTCTATTATCTATCAAATAACCAAAGGGGGAGAACACCCTCCCCACCTTCTGGGGATGGAACGTTGTTCTCTTAAAATGACTTCCTGCTGATTTGGGACGTAGTAAACCTGTTTGGGGCCCAAATAAGAATGGAAAAATGGTTAAAAATGTTAATAGAATCATTTGATGTTCAGTCCCTTTGTGCTCAGCTATTTAGATGTCCTACAAAGTTCATAGACAGAAGCTGATCTTCAGAACTTTACTGAAGATCTGGCTGGAGTAGTCTGTGGAGCTGAATGATCTTAGCGATTTTGAGTTGTTGTGGTTATAGACTTTTGAGGAAACTGCTATTGAAGAAGTCTGCAAGGCTGGATCATCTGGGCCACTCGTCTTCTTTGGTGTCTGATCTGTTTTCTGCTCAGGTTTCCCTTGTCCAGTTGTCCCTGGATTCCTTGAATGGATGCTTTAAATCTCCTGGAAAGATAAGAACAGAGCCCTGCCCTAATCCTAACTCTGGGACAATTACCTTTTTTTGGGGGGGTCAGGTAATATTTTTCCTGGAGCAAATTTGGTTTTTTTGATAATATATAAAGTATTACCTTTCAATCCGGATTAAAGAAGAAATTATTTTGATATTTTGGAGCTAAACAAACCTTTAGTGTATATATTTTGAGATCTCAAAGGACAATTTGTTTGAATTGCAGCCTGCCTTTTGTAAGTAGCTTTTAAACTTAAATCCTTCCAAATCCTATGTGCCTGTCTCTGCATTCTAAATTTTGGGATCAAAGACATGTGGTTTCCAACTGATGGGATTAAAGATGTGCTCCTCCACCCCTGGATCAAAGTTTTTCTCTGTTTAGAGTTTGTTTTGTACCAGGTTGCCTTGAGCTCTGAGATCTGCCTGTTTCTGTCTCTAGTGTGTTGGGATTAAGGGTGTATTCTTCCCCAATGATGTGACTAAGGGTGTGCACCATCCCCACCCTGTTTCTTGTAACTCTAGAATTTATAAGACAACTAACTCTATAGTGATCCTCCTGTCTCTGTTGGAGGTAAAGGCATGGGCTAACACCATGCATTATTTTACCTTAGCTCTAAGTTTTTTCAACTCTTGGAGGTTTGTAAAACCAGGTTGAACAGCTGTCACCTTTAATTTATTTACAGTGTTTTAAACCTGTTACCTGCTTTTTAATGCCAAACCATGGAAATAGCCTATACCTCTACAAAAAAAAACCAAAAAACAAAAAAAACTTTTAAGCTGCTATCAAGTTTGTGTAATCTCTGTAGCCACCTGCAGTCTAACATTCTAATCTGAAATTAAGGCCATTTTCTTTTCATGCCAATAAGGTAAATTATAGTTTGAAAATTTTATATTGTATTTTTATTATATTTTTAAGCTTATTAACTCTTTTCTTAAAAAAGTATTATTTATTTCTAGAACATAGTTTCCTCCCTCCTCCCCTCTTGGCCCCTCCCTTCATCTCTCCTTCCCTCCCTCTCTCCTTCCCTCCCTCCCTCTCTCCCTCCCTTCCTCCCTCCCTCCCTCCTTGTTCCTCTACTTGGTACTCTCCTTCTCCTCAGATGAGGTGGGTCCAAAGGAGGATTTCTTACATTACATAAGAGATCTTATCTGTGCCCTACAACCGGCACAGTGTCAGAGTATTTTCTAAGTATCTCTAGGACCACATTAAGCTGGTGATTTGGTTCTGCCCTTGACACCTTCAGAGGACACTTTGCTCCAAAAACAATATTTCTAAGATCTCTCAGGACATAGACCCATCCTCCAAGTAAAGCCTAAAAGGCTTTATACTCTTGTACACATATACTCTTAAAGCTGAAGTCAGTCCTTTAATAGCCATCCCTTCTTCAAACAGAGTGTGGTATACAGAAATGGGAGTAAGATTTTACCATCTACTGTCTATCTATATAAAAAGGCAGTCAAGAAATCCCACACCGAGTGACAGTGATTTACCCAGTCCAGGGGTGAGGGTGCTATGTACTTCCAAGGTGACGAATACGGTAAACGGGGGCATCTGTGTGGGGAACCGGCTTATATGCCCCCCAACCCTGTTTTCATGTTCTGTGTTGTAGAACGTACTTTAAGAAGAGAAGACACCCCAGAAAACTAAAGTGGTCCAATTAACCCACTTCCTTCAATCTTACAACCTTTGGTAGGACATCTTCCACAAACTCACCCTGCTCCCCCTGCTCCCCAGGGAGCCCACCACTCACCCTGCTGCTTATTTAAAAAGTACAGTTTGGAGCTCTGAGAGGGCCACCTACTCTCCACATCTCCTATAAACCACCTTCTTCAAAGACTTGGTGACTCAGGTGCCTTTATGTGGTTGTTCAGTACCCACTGCATGAAAGGGCTACGTGTTCCTTCTTAGGGAGAAACTTTAGCAAGCAGGGTCAGGAGGGTCTCCTCACAGCTCCGAATATTATCTTTTTGTTATTTCAATTTCATTATCCCAAGCCTTGAAGATTTTCACAGCCACCCACCCTCTGCCATTATGAAGGTTATAAAGTTGAGACAGGAAATCTTGGGTGTAAGGTATTTAATTTTTATACCTCAATTATCTTTATTGTGTAGCCAAACAAGTCTCTATTTTGATATTTTGTGACCACCAAAGTATCCCCAGGTCTTAAACATAAGAGTTGATACACTGGTGAGAGGGGCCGGATATTCACGAAGTCTCCCTGCTTGGCTCTGTGCTTTGTGTTCTTAATTACATTGTTGTATGTATATAATAATTTTGAACAGCTGTTGTAACAGTGTTTCTATGGTTTAATGAGGAAGGATACACTTACTTCTCCAGTTCCTGGCGGGAAATTCTTCCTGCCCCGTTGAATGCCATTGCCAAAGTAAAGATGGAGACCCATCAAGTTTCCTCTCTTTGTTGTTGCACTTGATTTTAGGATCCAAAATTGTTTTGTTGTTGTTGTTTTGCCAAGTCATGCCTTTTTCCTGGGATTGTAAGTGAACCCTGTGATAAAGTGTTCAAGTGTTCACCAGTTCACCTGCTCACCTGTTTACACTGTGATGTGGGTATTGTTACAGAGAACACACCAGCCATGGCTTTCTCACACCCTGTGAATGAATATGTGAGCTACACTGTAGTTTTACCTGCTGATGCTGTCTGTCCGAAAATAAAAAGAATGTTTCCCCCACTCCCCCACCACTTCAAAAAAAGAAAAAAGAAATCCCACACTGTTTAGGACCTCTTTCTTTAGTCATAACCAAATAACAAACCTACAAACAGCTCAAAAACCCTTCCAGAGCATGTGACAGGACTGGAAAGGGCGGAACTAATACCAATGGACAGAGTAACATGATAACATCAAGGGTATCAATTTTTATATATCCATACCCAGTCCCCTCCATAGGCTATGCAAGTGCTGACTGTGTGTATCTTTCTGGCTGAACAATAAGAGCCCAGGAATTTTCCCTGGATGATCCCATCTTACTCTCAGGTAGTTTGCAGTCAATGCCAGCATCAAAGACAAAAGTGTTACCTTGGAAACAGTAAAGACCTCATCTCCAATCCCACAAGTCTACTCACTTGGCCTTGTAACTCCTCACCTCCCATCAACTCCATTATTTTTAATAATGGGGATAACAAATTATTTTTAATATTTAGTTCAAGAGCCCCTGGTATCAAATTGTTTAAAAATGGCCAATCAAATGTCATGGGTCAAGGCAAACTGAGAAGGGATATAGAGACTGTGGAATGTGCTACATAGGGGAAGAAAGAGCTATTGGAAAAATAAAACTACAAATAGACACACACACACACACACACACACACACACACACACACCTAGCCCACATTCACTATAGGCATGTAAAATCCAAGATGCAGAGAATGTTATGGAATCAGAATCCATCATAGGTCTGCCTGTCAGGAAGCTTATACAATGTGAGTTTTGATGACCTAAGCCAGTGGCACTCTGGATAAGAAGAAAGATGGTAACTTTGTCCTCCCAGAACCCTATTAAGACATTTGAACTCCAGTCTTTCAGGGTACAAGGTTCACAGTTTCTATGATGGTAACCATTTTGTTAGAAGCCATGTCTAATATTTTTATTTATAAATGGGAAAATTGGAATTCAGAGAGGGAACAGACTGCCTTAAGGTCACAGGAGTAGGTATGGCACTAATTCCATCCTTTTATTCCTTAATGGCAAGTCCTAAAATTCTGTTTGTTTAATCATTTAGCATACATCTGGGAACCCAGAAAACAGGCCTCAAGAAACAGACAGGTCAAAGCCAATAGCAATGTATTTGAATTCGCTGCCAAGAACAGATATGGGATCAACTTTTGCCAATGAAGTATTAAGGCAGCCCCCTGAACAATTTCCAGTAAAAATGTTTTCTTTGGTTATGAAGAAGGAAGAGAAAAAGAAAGCGAGAAATAGTCCTCTTGTTTGTGAGATGTTCTGAGCTCTGTGTAGGGCAACTAGAATTTCCACAGTACTGTGTAGCCACCACAGGAAGTCCATGAAGAACAATGACATCTCCCAAGTCATCAGAGATGTCACATACCTTCCTATTGTAGGAACCAACACATCTCTATAGTCGAAATCGCTTTTTGCTGTGTTTTTGTTTTATTTTGTTTCTTACCATCTAAAAGGTGTGTTGATTTGTACAACCACACAGGAAGTTTGGAGCAGAGGTAAGACCAGAACACACAACTGCACATCACAGACCAAAGGCCTCTTTCTAAGGAGGCACCAAAGTCTCTGCACAGCTCCATTGGTCAGAGACGGTCTACATGATGACTTCCCGACGAAACCCTGCATCTCAGTGGCAGAGAACAGCACTTTGCACTACATCCTCCAACACTGCCTGAGCTTCTGCCACAGGGACCCAAACTAAAGGGGGGAAGTCTTTTCTGAAGCACTGTCAGTCATGTGACCAAAGGCAGACAACATGGCCGGCATGACTCTTGCAACTGCTCCTCAGCAATGGCTTCCATCGCCTCTATTCACAGTTAGTTCAGAGTCCAGTGTGCTGTCAGTTAAGAACTCCTTTCTTATGGGAAAACCACTCTTTAGTTACCTAACAGGTTACTAAAATGAAAAACAAACTGTCTTGGAAACATCCCTAGACTTAAGACTACTTTCTGAGACAGGGCAACTGCCAACCTCATCTGTAATAAACCCTGCTTTAGAATATTGTTTCATCATAATGACTATGTACCTGTATTGGTTCTCTCCTTACTGTAGCAAAACACCTGACAAGAAGCAACCTAAGGGGAAAGAGTTTGTTTTGGTTTAGAGTTCGAGGTAATACAGTCCACTGTGTTAAGATAGTTATGGCCATGGAAGCATGAGGCAACTGGTCACGGTGCATCCAGAGTCAGGAAGAAGAGAGTCGTACATTCTATGGCTCAGTTTATGTTCTCCTTTTTGCACTGTCCAGGGTCCCAGCCCATGAAATGGTACCTACATTTACCCAATTACCCAAGTTAAGACATATCTTCCACATCAATTAACCTAATCTAGATAATCCTCCACAGGCCTGCCCAGAGGCTGACCTAATAGAGACAACCCCTCATAGACGTGCCTGGAGACGTGCCTCCTAGGTGATTCTAGATCCTGTCAAATTGAAAGTCAGTGTTAACTATCACAGTGCCCATTTAATTTTTCCAGATCAGTAAAACGTTTTTTAAGTGACTTGATTTCCTAGTCTCACATAGATAAGTTATTGATAATTTAGTACATATCTCCCCGTCCTTTCTTATACATATTTACATATCTGGGCACATGTGTACATACACATGTACATATAGATAACTGACAAAAGTACTGTTCTAAAAAATTACACTTAATTGTATACTTGCTTTGTTCCCTTAACAATACATAGATTTTTTGTATGTCAATATCTAGAGAATTACTTCTCTTTAATGATTATATAATAATCAACTATATGTATATACCATAATTTATAATGTACTACAAAATGTATATACTTATATATCATAATTTCTCTAGTAATGTAAATGTAGGTGATCCTAATTTTAAACAAACAAGAATCTTACCATATATAATATACATCTTTACATATGCTATGAGTGTTTCTGTATGATCAAGCTAAGAAATTGAATTGATGAGCAAGATATCCACACTTAAATTTTTGAAAATGTTTCCAAACTGTACTGTAAATCCCTTCAAATTGTACCACTGGACTTCTGGACCCATAGAATTAAACACGTTGGACAATGATATTTTGAAATATAAAATATGTGCTAAAATCCTTATGTGCAATCAGCAAAACAAAGATAGAAATATATATTTGTGATGCCCAGCTTAGAAATGAGGGAGAGAAAAGAGACATGAAAATAGTAAAAAATACATGGACCATTTAGGAGTGTAGGTTCCTGGATCAGGCATGTGTGGAGACAGCTGCAAGGAAGAAGATAAAATAAGGAGATGCGGGGTACTGTCAAGACCATCTAGTCCAGAGGCAGGCAAGGCTTCCTGGGAAGAAGCAATGACATTAATGACCACACGTGGAAGAGCAGCTGAACCCTGTAGGTTGGCAGCTATGGATGGGATTGCTGAAAGCACTGGGAGAGGGAGAGAAGGGACAGCTTTTGATGGGCTAGTGAGCTCAGAAGGTTGGTTATTTGAGCATATGACATTTAGGGTCAGAGGTTCAGCTTTAGCCCAAGGTTTGACACAGCCATGTCTTGGGTCATTATTCTGAAGATTGTCTTAGCAACAGGGAATTGGTCCAACTGGTCAACCTAAAGAAGTGAGAACCTTTATGTGAGTGCCTAAGCTAGAAATACTATTCTGGCCATTCAATCCACAGAAGGAAAGGAGGTGGGGGTGAGAGCTGAGCTAAATAAACCAACCAAAGAATCCTAAGGGGTATAAATCCCTAATGGGTCTGATCCTGAAGTTTTTCCAAACATGTTAAGCATCCATGTTCCCTAAAATCTTAAACAGACTAAGGGGGTTTTCATCATTTTTCCTGTTATCTTGAACTCCCATGTAAAAGGTAAGTACTACCTCCAAGCTTAGGGATTGGGGTACAAATGCCTGATCTAAATGCTGCCATGTCTCCTTCCCAAGTTCAGGGAGCTGCAAGTTTTAGTTTTCCACTAAACCTAGAAACATCGTTAGAATTCTTTTCTACCCAGCCTTTCCAACAACTAAGAATCATTATTGATATTGAAGCCATTTGTTAGTCTTCTCATGTCCTTACCAAGCATCCTCTCCCCTGGGATCGGCCATGCTGCCTACCAACCTGAGTTTTTTTTAGGAAAAAAAAAAAAAACAGTAGTCATTTAGACTTTGTGTAGTCTTGGATCCACACGGGGAAATATGAAGAAGCTAATTCATCTCTCCAATGCTCACCAGGATGCCAACACACCAGCCATGGGGGCCCTCTTCTCCAAACTCCAGCATTGTCAACAAAGGCTTTTCCCATTACTCCTCCAAATACTTACTCAGTGCCTACTATATACCAGGTCTCAGTCTACACACTTGTAGGATATAGCAGTTAGACATAGTAGTTAACAGTAACAACGAAAAGCCCTTTTGGGGCTTACCTAGAAGAGAAATGAACAGGCATGAAATGAGGAAAACAAAGATAATGCATGCTGGGGGAACTGGGGCTAGATCACAAGGAGAACCCTTAAAAAGAGAAAAAGGGAAATGCACAATGTCAGAAAGTGAGGGAACTGGTGGGAATTTTTCAAATCCTTTACTGGGGAGATGATATTTGAACCAAGACCTAAAGAAGATGAAAGTTAAGGAGACTGAGGACCTCTGGTGGAAACAAGTCACCAACAGTAGAGAGGTCAACCCAATAGGTTAATTGGGAAACCCAGGACAGAAGGTCAGCAAATGAAGGAAGTACATGAGCGGAAGGAAGGAAATGAACATGGGCTAGAGAAAGATGGGAATTGTATATGTCACAGAGTATCTCATTCCGGGGCCAAAAGACGATTTTCTAACATATATGATCTCTACCTTCACTGTGGGTGTATATATTACAGAAGAAACCATAGGTGCACTGTTACACTGATTCATTTGAAAGGTAAGTGTTACAAGTGCATAAAGGAGTGACCCATACACCATGGAGCACTGAGCCGGACAGCATGATGACACCTGTCAGTCAGAGAAGGCTTCCCTGGGAAAGGGGACACTCAGACGGAGCTCTGAACAGTACAGAAGGGATTGTCCAGCAAAGAAGGGGAGAAGAATGCCCTGGGTTGCAGGGACCCGGTAGGAGTGTGTGTTCAAGGAGCTGCAGTGGCTACAGGACCTCTGCCTAAAAGCAGAGACAGCGGGGAGTAAAGGGGTGAGATAGCTGTCTAGAGGAACTGAGCAGAACCAAAACCCCCAGGGCCTTGAAAAGTTTTCTCAGGGCTGTGTGGAGCTTGTTCCAGGCTAAATAGGGTCCTTTTGAAAGGTTAGCAAAAGGTTCAGCTTTACCTTTTTCCATGCCTGTCCACAATCAGTTCTTAGCTTCCCCACCTGACAGTCAGCTTTTCTTCTTCCCCACATGTCTTGAAAGCACACATTCTCAGTTAAGGGAAGTCTCCAGTGGTGGCCTCCTCAGGCAGAGCTGGGCCGGAACATGTAAGACCGCTGCTTGGAAAATTAGGAAAAGAAGAAAGAAAAATCTAGCCTTCTCTACTTACTTCGGGCTTTTTCCATGGAGAAACCTGACAGATTAAAAACCATTTCAGACTGGGATGCCTCTGCATGGTTTCTAGCATCAAACATGGTTTTGCAAGGTCAGGTGGAAGGGCCTGTCATGCTCTTGAAGTATAAATGAGACAGACTTTGCCCATTTGCCATTATTACCTGGAGGTAATGGATAGACAGCATGTCCAGTGTTACAGGCAATCTGGGACATCAAAGATGATGTGCCTCTCCTCTTGCCTGCAACTCTCATCTCTGTGTACCCTGTTTTTCCCCAGAAAGCAGTGTTTACAAATCAATGAGCCACAGGAACATGCTGTTGTTTTGTTGAGGCCCCTGCTAGTCTAAAGTTCATGGCATATTCCATACTCTAAATTAGACCTCAAAAATATTTCTGATTAAAAATTTATACAGCTCATGACAGCCTCTTTCTAGAACATACCCCCTAACTAATTCATGTTCACTTACCCTGCAGTTTTCTATTTATAATATTTTACAATTTCTGTGTGTTTGTATAATAAATTATTAAGTGACATTGAGGTTTTTATTTTGATGAGAGAATATTTGATGAATCTGACAGTGTAATTACTTCAGATCCTGCTCTGGATTGCAGAGAAAATATTTAATTTTATTTACTTCAATGAATAATTAACACATGCAAGTAGAGAGCTCCTTGCTGTGCCTATAGCCTCTTTTCCTCGGCTTCTTGCTAATTAAAATAGTGGTGCATATGTGTGTGGCGGCTTAGAGAAATAAATTAGCAACATGTGTTGGTGGGTACCTCATTTGATAAGACTTCAGAAAAGAGGAGGGAGAGAGGAGGAGGAAGATGATGAAAGTATGGCTGACTTTTATTTCATATCTTTCTTCAAAGAGCCAGGGCAGTGAACAGCAAGCACTTTATTTATTCAGTGAATGGGTGTCCCCAAACCCAAGAACTTCTGATCCACAAACTTTGATTCAAGCAGCAGAAACCATGAATGGGAAAAGCAACTGGCTATCATTGGGGTTGATTTTATTTGATTTGGTTCTATTTATTGTTTTACTTTTTGTGGTGCTAGAGACTAAACCCAGGGCATTGCAACTGGCTCTAGGAGTCAACACACCCACCACCCAACACCCCAACACCACCCCCCACACCTATACCACCACCCACAACCATACCATGCCTCATACCATCACCCACCACCCACACCACCACCTACATCACCACCCATACCACCACCCACATCACCACTCAGACCACCACCCACATAGCCCCACACCACCACATATAATACCACCATTAGAGCCAAGGAGAATAGAAAATCTGGACTACCATCTACTAGGTCTGTGACTTTCACCTTTATTTGATTTCCATTTGGTATCATAAAACACTGCAAGGGGCAAGGGAGATAGCTTCGTTGTTAAAGTGTTTGTCTTGCAAATATGAAGACTTGAGTTCAATTCCCAGAACCTACATTTTAAAAGCCAAGTGTTGTGGCATATTCTTGCAATTCCAGCACTAGGGAATAAAGATAGGTGGATCCATGGGGCTTGATGGGTTGCAAATCAAGCAGACTTGCAAACTCATTGCCTGTGAGATACTCTAACTCATAGAAAGAGAGAGAGAGAAAGGGAAAGAGAAAAAGAGATAGAGGGAGAGAGAGGGAGATGGAGAGAGAAAAAGAGAAAGAAAGAAAGAAAGAAGGAAGGAAGGAAGAAAGAAAGAGGATAGCACCTGAAACTTCTGGTCAACCTCTGCCCTCACAGGCATGCCCACATGAACCCACACACACATACACATATTGAGAAAGTAGAAATTCAATTTGATGGGTGGCCCACACCCACAACACAACACAACACAACACACACACACACACACACACACACACACAGAGGATATAGGTTTTGTGAAACCTCATTCACTGAAATGAAAGAATTAGAGGCAATATTTTCCCACTGTCCAATTTTAAGTAATCAGTAAACACCCACACTATTCAGTGAGTACAGCAATATATCTTATGTGTCTATATATATATATATATATATATATATATATATATATATATATATAT
>CAJQZJ010032716.1:4197093-4212547 GCA_907164525.1 Lophiomys imhausi
TATATATATATATATATATATATATATATATATATATATATATATATATGTCTACGGACCAGCAGTCCCCCTAAATTCAAAGTCTAATCAAGATGATAATGAAGGGACCAGCAAAACGGCTCAGCAGGTGAGGGCACGTGCTGCTAAGTCTCAAGACCTGAGTTACAAGTTACTCCTTGACCTCGGCATGCATGTGAGCATACACACACATACATACATACATACACACAAATAAATAAATGTAACCAAAAACAATCTTTCTGTAAAAAGATCATAATGGAATGCTGTCTCACACTGCACCTCGATTATCTAGACTACAAATGGAAACATTGACAATTCCTGCTAAAGAATTTAATAGGCCCAGCTACTTCTACTGGGTCCAGTCAAAGCCCCTGTCACTGGTGTTGCATTCCACAGTTAAATATGGAAACATGGGATACCAATTACCAACCCTATGCTAGCCCTTGTCACATCCCCAGCCAGTTACATGGTACCTGGCATATTGTTCTTTCAATAAATGAGTTGGATGGATGGATAGATGGTTAGGGGCTATATTATGACTGAAAGTTCCTAATTGTACCCTAAGGTTCTTGAGAGCAGTGTGCTTCCTTGACCCACTCAGCATGCCACTTGAACATACATGATGAAAAAATAGTAATAACACTGTTGATTTTTACTGGAATGGAATACCCAGTATCACTCACTCACACAGAACTCTGTGAGGTTGCTGTGGCATCTTTCCCCAGGAGTGTTGCCTGAGGCACAAGGCCTGTGAAAAGCCTGGAAGTAGAGAGGCCACCTTGGTGAAAAACAGGCCTTTGTTTGGGACCAGGACCCCCAGTGAGGGAGGTTGGTTCCAATCAAAGGCCCTGTCACTGGTGTGTGTTCCACAAGCCCCTTGGGTCTGGCTCACATTGTGCGGCAGAGCCACTGGGGGCAGGGACAATGCCTACTTCCCAGACTGTATCGATTAGCTGTCCCATCTGCTGCTTGGCAAACGAGCAGCCTTGTTTCCTCATTGGATGAAAATGTCACCCATGGTAACAGATCCTTGCAGCTGGCATCTGACCACAGGACCCTCTGGGAGGGAATGATCAGATCTTGAAAAGTGGTTGGCCCACACCCAGCACAATGAAAGCTGCAAACTAAATACATACCTATTCTAATCTGCTTGAACCCTGGACTCCAAGGAGATGGCCCCAGACAGGCACGCTATCTGTCACGTAAGGAGACTAGTATTAGGGGAGCAGGTTGCCTGGGGGGCATTCAGGACAGTATGAGGGTACCATAGCTCAGAGATGCCCCTCAGTTCTGAAGTTAAACAGAATGTGCCCAAACCCCATTCCAGTCGCTCTAGGTTGTAATTCTTTCCCCAAAGCATCTATCTCCCTCTCTCCTTCCTTTTCTACTTACTCTGTCCACCCAGCCCTTAACATAATGTCTGTTTCCTCTCTCACTTCTTTTCTCTCTCTTTGCTCCCCCTTTGTCTCCTCTAGATTTGCGTTTTCAGGACACTCTTCCACATCCTCCTCTTCTGGATTACTCTTCTTCTTACAGGTTTTGCCTTAAATACCATTTCCCCTGGGACACTCTGATACTACTCCGCCCCAAACTCCTCGATTCCCTTCTCACACTCTACCATCTGCCCTGCCAGGCTGAAAAGACCTGGTGAGCAGAAAAATCTTGTTTATCAAGCTGACTGCTACTTCATCAGCACCTAACATGACGCCCAGCACACAGCACAGGCTGATTGTTTACAGTATGGCTAAACCAAAACTGGCAGCCACAAAAGCAGATCCTTACAGAGCATCTGGGCACTGTCTCTAAAGATATCCATGTCGTGGGCTTCTTTGTCAATTCCAGTCATTGAGCTAGGCCAAGTTATAAGGGAATTAATGAGGGTGGAACAAGGGCAACTTAGAATGCAGAATGACAAGTTTTGGGGAGAACCACATTTCAAAAAACTGTTAAATTAGGGGACTCTGTAAACCCCCCTCTATCCCTATTCCTCCCTCCCAGCAACCCTTCCTCAGAGCCTCCCTGTCCAATCCCCACTTCCTATTCCTGCTCATTGCTAACATAAGTTTCATTTCCCTCCAACTCCAAATGCAACCCTAGGATCAAATTTTTACCACTGAATTTTCAGGGAAGATAACAACAACAACAAAAACAGATTTCTCTCTCTGATTTCCATACACAGAATCTCAAGGAAGAGCGCTGTTGTGGTGGCCAACTGGCATGTCCATCCCTGAACCAATCTAAATCCTGGAGTGCTGTGCAAGGCTCAGCATACATAAAGGGTCCTCTCCAAGGTTAGGTGGGGAGAATGACAGGGAAGAAAGCCATTATTGTACAAGAAAGGGTGCCAGGATGTATTACCTAGCTTCTCTCTGCTGTGAAAAACACACTACCCAAAACAACTTTTTTTTTCCTTAAGGAAGTTATTAAGGTTTACCTCCGCCTGTGGTTCAAAAGTATATCCATCCCGCCATGGTGGAGAAGTCATGGAGGCAGGGGCTTGAGGCAACTACTTCCATCGCATTCACAATCAAGAAACAGAGAGAGACAAATGCTGATCCTCAGCTCACTTTCTCCCTTTCTTTTTTTATATGTTTATTAATTCAAGTTACATCTCAATCACCTCTCCCTCTGAGTCCCACCCTCCCATTTTCTACACCCTCTCCCACCTATCCTACTCCTCCCGTGTAGGGGGCCCTCATATATCAACCCCTCTCAGTTCATTAGTCACATGAGGGCTAAGAGCTTCCTCTTGCTCTAGGGCCTGACTTGGCAGCTCCACTAGGGCAAAGTGTCCCACTAACAGGTAACAAGTCCATGACTGAGACCGCCCCACCTCTACTTGTTAAGGGGTCTGTTTGAGGACCAAGTTGCCTATCCTCTATATTTGTATACATATATGGGGGTCTAGGCCAAGTCTAAGCTTTTTTTTTTTCTTATTTTGGTTAGTGTTTCAGTCATTGGAAGCTTCTAGAGTTAATTGTTTCTATTGATCTTCATGTGTTGATCTTGACCCCTCTGGGTCTCTCTACTCTTCCTCCCTTTCTTATAAAGGGCTCCCAGAGCTTCTTTTTATCCAGTTGAGAACTACCCACTGGTGCCACCCACTGTTAAAATTAATCTTCCAACCCCAACCTAATCTATGTCATCTCTCACAGGTATGGGGAGATTGGGCTTGTATCCTAGGTGATCCTACAACCTGTCAGGTTGAAAATCAATATTAAATACCCATTACAAGGGCCAACAAGAAGCCAGAACATTGATGTGTAATAGGCCCATGTTCTGTAGATCCAAAAGAAATCAACATTGATCTTATGAAAATCAAGCAAGACCTAAGTGGAACTCAGGGTCTGGACCTTTGGATTCTCTATGTGAAGTATCTATGGAAATTGAGGGTTGGAGGGCATATATATATATATATATATATATATATATATATATATATATATATATATGCCCTGGTCTACTGTTCACATGTTTCAGGAATGCATGTGCCTTCTGTTCATCACACCAACATTCTACAAGAGCAGAGAGAGACCAGAGACCTTATCCACTTCCCATCTCATCCCAGCCTACATGCTACAACCACTTCCTGAACAATTCACCAGCCTCCAGTCCCCTTAAGTTAGGTATGGATATCAAACCAATTAACAACCTATTAATTTCATACCACCTGAAAGCTAAAAACGGCATCCCTGATGTGTGTGTTGAAGAAGGATGAGAATCCAATGAAAGTTCATGGCATGCTACTTATCAGGAAGTTGTTAACAATTTTGTTTTAATGTGGCATTAAGCAATCGAGACTTTGTAAGAGGTCTGACTGGACTATTCACTTTTTGACAAATGTGGTATCCATTATCCTATTAAGTAAGGTTGATTCTCAGCTACATCCACATGTTGTTGTTGTTGCTTCAAATTTTATTTATTTATTCATTCATTCATTCATTCATTCATTTATGTGTGTATACATGGAGGTCAGAGAACAACTTAGAGGAGTCAGTTCTCTCCTTCCACCATGTGTATCCCAGAAATCGAACTCAGTTCCTCAGGCTCTATGGTAGGTCCCTTCACCTGCTAAACCACTTCACCAGCCCTTCACTTTTTTTTGTATGAGTGAGCATTATACAAAGCTGCAGAGACACAAATGGAAGAGTGTACCAAGGTAAGATGTTTGGCCCATGAGAATCTAAAAGTGCCTGGGTGGGAAATATTGCAGATCAGAGAAGCTCAGCCATAGACTAAGGATAGATTACAAAAGGCCTGGCTGAAAGATCAAAGCAGACTTTTAGCAGGCAAGGCGTTCTCAGAATATGTTGAAGACATGCACTTTGGTGGCATAGGGAAGGGTGCTCACCTTCCTCATTATAAATCTTCATGTGCTGTCCTATCCTAGGGTCCACAAGTTGAAAACAACCAGCGTAACTAGCAGCCACAGTACTATAACATACAGCAACTCTCTAAAAGGCAGTTTGGCAGAACTCCCAAAACATCTTACGAATGCCTTCTCACCCTGAAAACTCCATGTGCAGGATCTATCCCATATTCGTGAAAAACATGCAAAATATTTCCTGACAGTAAAAGTTCCCTTTAGCCAGATATGGTACTGCATACCTATCTCCCAGTACATGAAGGCTGAGAGAGAAGGATCATACATTCAAGGCCATCCTGAGCCAGATGACTAGAACTTATCTCAAAACAATAATGCCAATAAAAGCTCATTTTTGGCATAGTTTGTATACATGAAAAACTGAAAACCCTAACACTATCCAACAATAACTGGTAAGGTACATTATAATACAAACACTTACTATGAAGACATTTAAACAATATCCCCAAAAACAGGCTTCAGAATGGGGCTCAGTGAGAAGCTTTTTACAGCACTTATGGAGACATTCATACATATGCACATACATACACATATACACACCTCCACATTTATAACCCTTCTTTTCTGGTAACTTATGATATGGCTACCCTATTAATGAAGGTACCAATAGTAACATATGTGTGAAAATGTGTGTGTGTGTGTGTGTGTGTGTTGCATACCATGTGAGTATGCAGGAGTAGCATGTATCCATGCAGAGGCTAGAAGATGACATCAGGCATCTGTCACCTCATGTCCACTTTCCTCTGGGGGTAGTTAAGCCCTTCACCCACTGAACTGGACTGGAGGGAGGAAAGTTTAGCTGGCGCAATGCAGGATCTCGGTAGGCAATGAGCGCACAGGCAAAGAACACACCCAGGAACAGTTTCAGAGAACTGGTTTGGTTTATTGGGGGGAGGGGTATCTATGCCTCTGGGGAGGTGGCCAGGGTCTCTGGGGCAAGATCTGTGTGCCCATGTACCATTGGCCAGGGCAGGGGTGTTGGAAGATGCTTCATATGCACGTTCAGGGGCTGTAGGGGGCAGGCACAGACTTTATAAAATCAAACAGGGAGTGAAGCCTGCTAACTGTCAGGGTAATAAATTCTTACTAGGGTTGATGGTGGGGAGCCAGTGTTATGACACCAGGTTGGGAGGGGGTAGGTAGTCAACTCCTGCCATCCTCATGCTTGAGGTATCCATCAGGAGTTGGAACTCCCCGGACCCTTCCTCCATAACCCTGGGTCATTACTGTCTCAAAAGTATCCTCCTGTTACTCTCTGTCTTATTACCTTAAGACAGAATGTCTCACTGAATTGGAAGCTCACTGTTCCAGCTAGATTGTCTCCACCTGTCTCCAAATCTCCATGGTGGAGTTACAAGTGCATGTAACCATGCCTAGCTGTTTATAAGCATTGGGAATTTGAACCCAGATCCTCATATATGTATGGTAAGTATTCTAACCTGCTGAGCCATCTCTCCATACACATACCAACAGAATTTTATAAAATATACTATATTTTAAAAAAACATACTACAAATTGTCTTTAATTTTAGTTTAATTAAAATTTTTCATATATTGAATTTAATATATGTATACTCATTGAGCTGCCAGTGACTGTCCAGCTACATCTTTGGGAAGTAAGAGGAAATTACTAATGAAGAAATTACAACCTATATAAATTTTTTCTTCATCTTATTTATTTGAAATATACACGTACAGAATCTAGGACAAATTCAGGGCCATTTGTCATAAAGTTCTAAGTGATAACAGAGAGCTGATGAATATTGGTTTAGAGTCTCAATGGAGAAGATTATGTGTTGACAGAACCAGAAAAATTATTCTGAATCCTCAACACAAAATAGCATGGTACCAAAAGCAGAGTTTTGGCATCACAGGCAGAAAATCATGACAGAGACAGTTAGCAGCCAGCCTGCCTAACTCACTGGGTTCCTGTTGAAGACTGATGAGAATAATTTAGGGAGGATCCTAGCCACCATGATTCCTGGACAATGGTGTCCTTGTAAAACAAGCAAACTACTCTCATACTGACAAAGTTATGGGGGAAACTTGGAAATATCAGATAGGAAGATAAGGACAAATCAGGTATTTATCTGATAGAAAATACTTGAAAACACAAGCACATGGAAGCAGGAGGAGCATGATAAACTTTCCCAAGTGAAAAACTCATTATGAAACAGGCTTAGGCCGGACATGGTGGCGCACACCTTTAATCTCAGCACTTGGGAGGCAGAGGCAGGTGGATCACTGTGAGTTCAAGGCCAGCCTGGTCTACAAAGTGAGTCCAGGACAGCCAGGGCTGTTACACAGAGAAACCCTGTCTCGAAAAACCAAAAAAAGAAAGAAAGAAAGAAAGAAGGAAGGAAGGAAGGAAGGAAGGAAGGAAGGAAGGAAGGAAGGAAGAAAGGAAAGAAAGAAAGAAAGAAAGAAAGAAAGAAAGAAAGAAAGAAAGAAAGAGAAAGAAAGAGGCTTAGGTGGGGCTGTAGAGATGGTTCAGTGGTTAAGAGCATATTTTGCTCTTGAAGAGAAACAATGTTTGATTCCCAGCACTCATGCTGGGATGCTCCTAACTCAAGATCTAGGGGACTCTGGTGCCCTCTTCTGGCTACCATAGGCACCTGCAGTCACATGTGCATATGCACTTACACATTCTCACATTCACTCCCTCCCCCTCCCCCACCCCCTCTCCCTCTCTCTCTCTCTCTCACACACACACACACACACACACACACACACACACACACTTTCAAAATTTATCTTTAAAACGGGCTTCCAAAAAAATCATCTTCTGAGTAGAAAACAGGCTTCATGAATATTACAAGTGAGATAAAAGAAACCTGCCCAAGGCTAGGTACATCCACACTGTAAACACAGGCTAAGAAATTTGTACAGGAGCCTGAGAAAGACAAACTTGCTTATGTACTCCGAGCAGAAGTTCTACAATGAGTGCGATTCACAATCTTAAACTTTTGGCTATGATGTATCACAGTCAACCTTTGCTGTTTTGGTTCAAGGCACATTTCAATAATATATGTCATTTTCTATCAAAGCTGCTATGGATTAGAGGTTGAGCATGTACCTCCCTGTAGGCTATATTAATATATCAGAACTGATATCATGTCATAGCTTTCAGAAGTAGTAATAAAGTATCCTAAAATATTCCAAGAATACATCTATAAATTATTTGTTCAATGTCCTTATGTTAAAAAGATTGTCAGTTGCAATGTTCTGGAAGATTCTAAAGTTACAAGCCATCCTATTTGTATTTGATAAAGCTCTTAATGTTTTGGGTCAGAGTAGGTTATGCTGTGGGAAAAAAATCTTTTTTCCTAATAAATAAATTACTCACCTATATTTCATGTATTACTCAGGCCAGGCATTATTGAATGCTTAAATAATAAATAACAAAAAAATTCCATTCATTTATTAATCATACCACATCATTTGTGGGGGAGGGTATTGTGGACACGTGTTTTCTTTTAGACTCATGGGGGTGACAGACTGAACAGTAGTCATTTTAAACAGAGCCAAATGTCAAGACTCTAAGATCATTTATATTTTGCCAAGTTGAAGAAAACACCCAGTGCTGAGAGAATGTTCCAGGTGACAAGGTCCAGGTAGCTGAGAATTGTGCTGGTAGTATCATTGAAAGATTCTAAATCATCTAATGAAGTGGTTCTCAATTCTCCTAATGTTGAGAGCCTTTAATACAATTCCTGATGTTGTGATGACCCCAACCATAAAATTATTTTCATTGCTACTTCATAATTGTAACTTTGCTAATGTTGTATAATATCTGATATGTAGAATATCTGATATGTGATCCCCAAAGGGGTTGGGACCCACAGGTTGAGAACCACTGATGAATTTAAACTAAGATGCACAAAATAGGAAGCCAGGGATGAGGGGCATGGCTCAGTGGCTAAGGACATTTGTTGTTCTTTCAGAGGACCAGGATTCGGTTCCCAGCACCCACATAGTAGCTCATAACCCTCCTTAACTCCAGTTACAGGGATTTGGAAGCCCTCTTCTGGTGTCTTTGGGCAACAGGTATGCATGCACTTATATAAATGCAAATACAACATTCATACACAAAAAATAAAAAATAGATCTGGTTTTAAAATTCATTTAGGACACACTTTAATGTTGAATCTTTCCCATGGAACTCTGGGGCAGGTAGTTCCAATTATGAATGTGGAGGACAGAGTCTCCTAAAAACTATCTTCTGTTAATAAAAAAAATTTAAAAAGCAGGGCTGAGATGGTTCAGTCACCCCATTACTGTCACTCCCACATCTAAAGGTCAGCAAAGCCTCTTGTGTCTGTCCTTCCTTTCCCATACCTATTCATTCCTCCATGATTTCTGATCAGTAATTGTGATGACTTAGTAATCCAGTACAAACTATGGATATTCTTCAATGACTGAACAGAGAAATGAAATGTGGGATATGATAAAATAGGATATGATACAACATGGGCGAGCCTTGGAGACATTAAGCTAAACAAAATAAAGAAGTCACCCAAAATCAAATATCGAATTGATTTTCACTTGTATAAGGAATTTAGAGTTATCCATGTTGTAGAGACAGGACGCAGAATAGAGGTTCCCAGGCCAGCAGAATTAAGTGGGACACGGTTTAATGGGTGAAGCTTTAGGTTGAGATGGTGAAACAGCTCTGCAGTGACGGACAGAGCCAGGGGTGGTGGGTGATGGGTGCACAACAGTTTGAATGTTCTAAATGCCTTTAGACTGCGCACGCTGAAACGATTAGGAGGCTGGAGTAGACTGGGCAGTAAAGTGCTTGCTGCACAAATGTGAAGACCCACGTCCGATAAGAAACTACGCTGGAAAAAAATTTAAAGCTGGGCCCAGTAGCCTCTCCTGGGGCTGGAGAAGCAGAAACAAGCAGACCTCTAGGGTTCACTGACCAGACAGCCCAGACTATTTTACAATCCCCAAATTAGAGAGAGACCCTGCCTCAGTAAACAACATGGACAGTGCCTGAAGAACAACATCTCTCCCGAGGATGTCCACTGGTCTCCACATGGAAATGCACACAAATGTACCCATACATGCATGTATATACATGACAGAGAGAGAGAGAGTGAGAGATAAAGAGAGAGAGAGATGAATGGATCAAAGGAGGGGTAGCCAAAACAGTTCTTGTCACCATGAGTCCTGGTTAATAAAGCCATCGACTTCCACCCTACCACATAGCCACACCCAATGTTCCTATAAGGTGTTTTCTTTTATTTAATATTTAAAGCAGGCAGGGGTGGGTCAACCCAGGATTCTCATTCCTACAAAAGGCCAGCTAAGATATATATTGTGCTACATTCTGCCCCCCTACGGACACCTGGACCAAGTAAACAGCTGGACCCTGCAATGATCCACTGTTGGCATTGGGCCAGAGTGAAAGCAATCAGCCTTTCAAGTGATTCTGAAACAGATGGACGCCCCCACCCCTACCCCCACCCCATTTGCCCTTCTCCTTGCCCACACCTAGGGCAGGCACAAGGCTTGCCTGGAGCTCTGGAGACACACATGTATTTAAAAGCAGATGAGTCTCAAGACCACTTTTTCATCATGAATTGCATCTATTTCTACATTATTTACCTCCAAGGTTAAAAAGATCTTTTCTTATCTGGAATGTATGCAAAATAAATAAGCAAACAAACAAATAAATAAAAATACCTGCTCCCATGACCCAGCTAATTGGGCCCTAGAATGTTAGGTGCAAAAGCCTACTCAGTGCCGGGAGTCTGTTGCAGCCTCCCTTCCACCTTGAGACAATCACCTCTCTTTGGTCTCTTCTTTAAGCAAGCCTCACCAGTAAGCTGCAACACAGAACAGGGCACAGCAGGCTGCCACACATGAGCCTTGTTTAAGGAACAGGGTCAGCTCCTCGCTGTGAACAGATTTTCCTCTGTGGAGGCAGGTTCATGTTTACCTTTCAAGTCACAGAAACAAACGTGGGGTCGCTAACATGTGCTGCACAGCTGCTGCGGTGCCTGATTTATGTACAAATCTGCATATAATTGTCTTCCCCTCCTCCCCCGGCTAATTTTTTTCCCTTTAAATAAAATGGTTTAGCCCAGGGTGCATAAAGCCCTAATTCTAAAGTCATATAATTTTATGGACAAGGGGCAGGGGTAGAATTGCAGGGAGTTCTTTTGTATGGCACCTGAACTCATTAAAATCCTAAATTCCATAATTTTACGCTACCATGTGCCACAACTGAACAGCCTAATTGCTTACCATCTTTATGAGAACCGCAAATGGGGCAGGGAAACCAGGGAACAGGTGGGAAGGCCACACTGGGGTTTGAGCCCAAGCCCCGTTAGGCAATGGTGAGCAGAAGAGAAAGGAATGGCTTCATGTTGCAAGAAACAAGCGCTGCAAAAGTCAGTGGAAGGGCAAGGCGCATGTGAGAACTAAGAGATTCCTAACAAGACTCATGAGCGACACATCTTAAACTCACCATACAGCTGTTTGTAAGGCTCAGCCCTAGAAAGTGAGGTAAGAATTAGTGACTAACAATCTTTTTCCTGCCTATAAGTTAGCAGATCCTGGCTACAAATAAACATTGGACTCCACAATTCTGAATGCGCACACACAGACACACATACAGAGGAACATGTACAAAGACCCACACACAAATACACACAAAGTTGTGTGGATACCAAGAGACTGAGTCTCTTGCTGGGCCGCCATAATGGGAGCTGGTGAATCTGGAGTCACAGATATGAAAAGTACTTGGCATTTAATTCTATAGAAAGAGAAACCGACAAATTATCAGATTCGCCAATTTTTAGTGCTTTAGTTGATCATCTATCTTGTTTTCCTCACAAATGATGCCTCTGAGGAAGGTGTTATTGTTCGGTGATTGTGATAAGTCCAGAAAAATGCAGCGAGGAAAAAAGTTTCCAGAGTGTCATCCTCAGATTGGGCCAATTGAGCCCTAGGCATCAGACCCTGTTCGTCTGCCTGCACCACCTAGCTGCGGTTTCCTCCTCCACTTAGGGTGGAGGGCCTCCAAAGTGAAGCAGTTCATTCAAGTCTCACACCTGAAAACAACGGGCTCCAGCATTACACTGTAAGCTGAAATAACCATACGACAGAGCCAAGTTGCTGAGATCCATGAACCCAGCAAAATGAAAGGGCTGGAAAGTATCAAAGGACCACAGGGAAGTCCACACAGTTAGCAGTGGGAGCTGAGCAAGCCCTGTTCAGAGTGAGGCAAAGGGACTTTATCTGAACCAAACATTAATGCTGAATAGGGAGGGAGGGAGGGATCTGATCTCGAGGAGGCAGGTTATAGAGACAGGAATGGTAAAGGAATGATGCTGGAGAACACAGCTCATGAGGACCCGCCCTGATTAAAGGGCAGGGATGGCTTTCCAGAAGACTCGAGACCTAGAACTATAAACAAGCCCTTATTCTCTGATGGAATGTCTCACAAATAGCATCAAGATGCTTACAAAGCGTTGGCCGTGCAGCAGCATCTCCAACATGAACTGCCATGTCTTCAGGAAACTGTTAGGGTTTCCTCTCCAACTCCAAGGACAGGGTGTTTCAGCTTAGTTCACTGCGGCAGCCTGTGGTCTCACACCAAGAACATGGTGTCTTGCATTGGGAATGTGCTGGCACAAGGTGAAGGCCAGAGGGATGTAGGCTGTGCCAGGCATAATCTGAGGGAACAGAGGTCTCTTACAAGGCTCACTAATTAGGGCGTATATCTGATATTCATGGGACAGAGAGTCCTTCATCTGTCTCTGCTAATTACAAAACAAGAGCCAAAAAACCAAGTAGGACGATTCTCTTGTTCACCTCCTTCCTATTTTCTCTCTGCTGTTTTTGGAACCCATTTCCGGGTATCTTTCCTCATCAGTACTGCTCACTGAACAGTTCTCCATCACACAAACACTCAGCTTCCAAGATTGTCCTAGTTAGTATTAACTGTCAGCTTGACACCACCTAGGGTCACCTCAGAAGGAAGTCTCGGTTGATGGATTATGCAGATCAGTGTGGCCTGTGGACATGCCTGTGAGGTACTATCATTATTTTTAATTCATGTATGAGTGCCTAGCCCACTGTGGGCGGCACCATTCCTAGGCAGGAGGTCCTGAACTGTATAAGAAAGCTAGTTGAGCATAAGCCAGTGAGCCAGCAAGCAGAATTCTTCCATGATTTCTCCTGTACTTCTTTGGCCATTGAGTGACCTCCCTGGTTAGAAGTGCCTGAGACCCATGAGTGGGGGAAGAAGGTAGCAAATGAGTGGGCATGGGCTACCCAGATGGTATGTGGGGTTCCTCTCCAGGGCTCCATTTAACCTTGGAGTCTGGGATATGTTAGAAATTATGGAAGTCACCTGGGTCAATGGAGTTTAGGAAAGCCTTACTTCTCACTGAGAATACATAGGACCAACTTAATACTTGGTAGGCAGTGTGGCATATAGTCATGTGCATTCAGCACTGGAGACAGACACAAAATCCGACTAGGAATCAGTTTGGCCTCTCAAGGGTGCTATGACTCGGATTCATCCTAAACCTGCGTTCTAATATCTGCCAAATGGAGACTGCATTTCCCTATTTCCCTATTCCTCACAAATTAGATAAAATAATGCACGTAAGATGCCAGGGATAGAGTCCAATTGTCTAATACATGGCTGTTTTTTTTTCTAGACCCAATGGGAAGCTTTAGTTGGTGATGGGGTGATAGCATAGGAAGTATATTTCAAGCTTTAAAGGAATTCACAAGAGACCAATTTGAAGGGCATTGGGAATCACTGGGAAAGACATGGGCAAAGGAGTAAGCCACAGGATGCTGGGAGAAGCGATGTTTCATGAAGATTCTGTCAGCATGCAGCACCATCACTTCTGGGTCTCACACAGAAGTTGCCTTGGGTCATTTCTAAATTTGAAAGGAGCTAAGTCCAGAGCTTCAAGGTATATAGTCAGTGTGTGCGTGGGGACAGAGGCATGGGCTTTCATCCAGCCAGGGAGTCTGAACTCCAGGTAAAATTCAGGAAAAAGGTAAAGTAAAAATAAGAGAATAGATAGAAGCAGATATAATTGTCACACACACACACACACATGAGCACATAAATAAGGCTGCACATGTGTGTGATTTGTTCTGCTTTATGAAGTACTTTCATATGACTTACCTTTCTGCAGAGCAAAAGGGGCCACAAGCAGACAGCTGGGTAAATACAAACCTGCCAGGCTGAAGAGAAAGCCATAGCTCTTTAGGAAGCAGGAAACTCACAGATACGAAGTGGGGGAGTAACGGAGGCAGAGGACCAGATGGAAAACACCAGCAGCAATGAAGCTGATTTTAATGAGATGCATTTCTGCTAAAGCCTCTGTTTCCTCATCTGCTAAATGGGGCTGTCCACCTCAGCAAACTGTGCTGGGACTGAACAGCACAGTGGGTAAGAGATGCTTTTTGCAGTTTCATTTCTGTCACTGTGATAAAATGCTCTGATGAATGAAATAGTTTATTTGGCTCAAATCTCCAGCTCAAAGTCTATCACTGGGGTAAGTTAGGGCAGGAACTCAAAGGGAGCCCTGTTTCCTACTCCATGCAGCAGAACTCCCCCAACCCATGGATCCCAGGCATGGCCCCTGTCAAACCACAGAATGGGAGGACATTTTTGTACTCCTCAAAGGTGGACATTGGATATAAGATAGTATTCTAAGGTAAAGGACAACCCACATAGAAGGATAACGTCTTCTTTTTTCTTCCCCAGTTAATAGCTTCCTGGATGCTGGAATCCAATATTAGACCCCAGTGTCTCTCTTTCTAGACTCCTGTGGCCCTTTCTGGCTCCCCCAGAAGGACATGCCCTAAGACAGTAGCAGTTCTTTCAGCTGGTGACAGAGAAGCGCCCGCCATGGCCAGCACTTCCAAGGAGCAAGCATTAGTTCAACTAACACTGAAGTCTGACCTCCAGGATTAAAAGCCCAGCTGAGGGCTTCCTTAGTCATTGTGAGTTTCAAAAAAAAAAAAAATGACAACTCTTTAGCCATGTCACCTAGGCTTTCAGAATGCAGCATATGTCAGGATCACCTAACGGATCTCATCATCATCATAATCGTTATTATCATTATTAAGCTTTTAAGTCAGCACACAAAGTAGTAGATTTCATTACAGCACTTTCCTAATATGTCATTATGCTTCATTGTCACCCATCCCTCTCCTCTACCGCCCTTCTTCCATCCTCTCTATCCTGCCCCCTCACCCCAGTTAGAATGGCTAAACACCTGAAGGGTCAGGGTGCAGCTGGAGGCAGACAACACCTCAGTAAAGCTGAAGCCCCTGGATCAGAGGCCACTGTGGAGGCCCCCGACAGAAACTCACAAATGGGTTGTTCAAACCAAGAACACATGAGGTTGGCAAGGAACACTAGTAATAGCTACATGCCCCATAAGGGAGAGGCTCACAGGGCATGTTGGGACAGATAACGGCCTCCTGTGGACTTTCCGATCCCACTCAGCTGTGGTCATATGTCTGCCAGCTTAACAGTGAAAATGGGAAATGACTGGGAAGACAAACTGACCTTCACAGGCAGGTGGAAATACCCAGATACTAAAGCAAAGACAAAAAAAAAGAAGGAAAGAAAAGAAAAAGAAATACAGAGGAAGGGGGAAATGACAGTAGATGAAAAACCTCCATTTCTCCAGTTTTTCTATCATAGCCAAAAGGAAATACACACATGCACACATATACACTCACAAAAATATACACACACACATGCACACATATACACAGATACAGACACACATATATACCCACAGACACACACATACACACGTACATCTATGCACATGCACACATATTTACACACACATGCACATATACACATATGTACACACATACATATATGGACATGCACACATATATACACACACATGCACACACATACAATGCATGCAGGTGCACACATATATATATATACACACAAACATGCACATGAACACACACACACACATACACGCACGCACGTACACACACACACACACACACACACACACACACACACACACACAC
>CAJQZJ010032716.1:4215566-4227914 GCA_907164525.1 Lophiomys imhausi
CACACACACACACACACACACACACACACACACACACACACACACACACCAGCTTTTACCCACAGTTTATAAGTGGGGCTATGCTGACATGGGTAGGTCCAGGACCAGAGTTCAAACTGAAGTCCAAATACTAGATTCTAAATTACTTTGTTTTACAAAGTCAAGATAATGAACTAGTTTTAAAATATTTTATGTACCTGATAAATATATATTAAGTGGCAAACTTTAAAAAAATAATTACAAACTATGGCTTTTACATGACAGGATGTATAAAACTATGGCTTTAAATATCTAAAGGTTGGCACAATATCAAAGGCCACACAAGGTAATAATTTAATTATATTATTCATATTGGGTGTTCCATTGATGGGCTGGAAAGGTTTGGATGAATGATAAAATAAATGTGTAGATATTCTTTATTATGCATTCATTCTATAACAATTTTGTAGCCTTAATTTTGGCAAAGTTAATAATTATGCTATTGCAAGAAAGATTTTTACATAATACATATTACATTGACAATAATGATCTAAAATATTGAAAGACAGTTTTACTCAAAGCACATAATATCTGAATGTGTTTTCATCAAATTTTTTAATTAATACAACCGAAAAAATTAGAAGACTTACAATTACTTTTTATTCTTGCAAAAATGCTATTTTTGTTCTAAAATATTTAAATCAGCCATTATATTTTAAAATACAGAGGTTAGCTATATTAGTGAGTGTCAATAATATTCTCAAATTATTTAAAGAAATCTCAAATTTACATTTAACATTTTTAAATTAAATCTTATTAAATTTTTTTTTTGAAACAGGGTTTTTCTCTGTGTTGCAGAGCCCTGGGTGTCCTGAACTTGCTTTGTAGCCCAGGCTGGCTTTGAACTCACAGAGATCCACTTGCCTTTGCCTCCTGAGTGCTGGGATTAAAGGCATGCACCACCACGCCTGGCATATTAAAACTTTTATAACAATGAAACTCTTCATAATTCTAGACTGAAGGTCATCCAACTGCCAATTCACAGACTCATAACCACACTACACACTTTTTGCCACTAGATAAATGCAGGCTAAAAACACAAAAACACATTTAATAGTAAAATGTGGTTTTTAGTTATTATAAAATGTTTCTTAAAAACATGAGAAAGTGAGATGTGGGAAAAGAAAGTGTGTGCTGACACACCTTTAATTCCAGCACACAGGAGGCAGAAACAGGCAGATCTCTGTGAGTTCGAGGCCAGCCTGGTCTACAGTGAGTTACAGGACAGCCAGGGATATGCAGAGAGACCCTGTCTCAAAAAGAAAAGAAAAAAAAAAAGCAAAAGACACACGGAAAGAAAAGACAGAGAGACAGAGTTGAAGAATTTCAGAATCACATGAAGAGAAGGAAGAAAATGAACGAGGGTTGACACTAAGGAAAATAACACCTTGTTACAGAAAATGGCTTCTGGTTCCTTGTGTCTAAGTTTCATTTTTGTGACTGTGAAAAACACCCTACCAAAAAGCACCTTAAGGGAAGGTTGGATTTATTTGTCTCACAATTCCAGTTCACAGTCCACCATTAATGTCCGGACTCACATCAAACCCACAGTGAAAGCAGAGATAATAGATAAATCCTTGCTTGCTACCTGATTTCTCCTCAGCTATTCAGGGCCCAAACTATGAAGTAGGTGCAGCCCATGTTCAGGACCTCCCATTTTGACTAACAATTAAGACAACCACCCCCGTCAAATACACACACACAGATATACCCACAGGCCAATCTGACTATGGCAGTTTTTCAGCTGACACCCCCTTCTCCCTATTTCAAGCCCCTGGGTTACTGAGATTATGGGGAGGTGCTACAGTATCCAGTTCAGCAAAAGGTTCTTGATATCCAAGATATGAGAGTAAGAAGTTATCAAATTAGCCTTCGCGTCCTTTTCCCTCTACTTTATCCGCTCAAACCTTCCCCACACTCTGAGGCTCTTTCCAAGATCTACAGTAGCAACAGCTCAGCCACCAACGAAGCCATCATTGCGTCCGGATCAAGACACCTTTGCTCTGGGGACAGAGCAAAAGAATGGAGCGAGATCCCTGTGAACACTGTCACTCTCTAGCATAACGCAGCTGGATGCAAACAACACAGAACTATGAGTCGTTAAGAAACTGTTAACAGGAAAACTTTCAGTGATGAAAACCCTCTGGTGCTCTTGCCTGAGACTAAGGTCAGCATCGCCTAGAACATCCTGTGTGACCTGGCTCCTGATACTCTCTCCATCCCTTCTCTTCCTCTGCCAGGCCAGTTCACCAGGACTTGGCTTCCTGTACCGCCTTGCCTACAGCAGTCATGTGTGCACCTCAGGGGATGGTTTTCTGTTTCCTGTCTCAAATGTCTCTCCTCTAGATATTGGTGTGACTCACAGACAGCACCTGTCTCTGCCTTAAGGCCACCTTGTAGACAAACCTCCTCTGATCCTGTTGCCTACAGCATCCCTTTACCCACTTGATACTCCCTTTACTTAACTTTATTTTATTCTTCAAAGCACTTACCTAGAATTAAGTATTTCTTTTTTCTTCTTTTTGACATAGAGTCTCATGTAGCCTAGAAAGGACCCTTGAACTTCTAATCCTCCTCCCTCTGACTCCTAAGTGCCAGGGTAACGAGCATGCACACCCACAGGTGGTTTGGGAAGTGCTTGAGGACCTAGCCTGGGCCTTGTGTATGTTAGACAAGTAGTATACCCACTGACCCACTGAGCTACACTCTCAGCCCTATGTAGTTCTTTACTGTCAAGCTCATCCACAAAATGCAGCAAAGTACAATCTCAATAAATGTGTAGCCCATAGAAGGCACACACCATTGTTCACGCCTCCCTTTGTTCTTCACTACACTGTGTCCTTGAGTTAGTTGGAGGCTGGGGTTTAGGGGGATTCTTAAACAGGCCTTCTTGATCACTATGGGGGATGGATTAGTTCAAGTGTCTCTGTGAACAGCAGAAAAATACATTAGTTATGGGCCAGACATCCTGTCACCAGAGAGGGATAGAAGACAGAGGTTACTAACAGCATCTCGAAGTTATGGGAAGACATAAATGGTAATGGCTGCACCATGTCTAAGGCCAGTTGGCTGTTGTAAGTGATCCATGCTTTCAGGGGTTATCACTGTTGGACGGAGTTTATGGATTCTCTGCATTCATCCCTCCTCCTTTACACTTCTCTGTGCTGTAAGGAAATTGAGTTGTCTACGTTCTTTCTTCCCTTGCCTTCCTAGAGCATCGACCATATGCCACACAGTGTTCCTATGCTTGCAGTGTTCTGTCCCATTTAGCCTTCATGCCAATCAGCAAGGCAGCCACCCTCACTGCCCATGTTTCACAGATATACAGAAGGATCGTTCAGAAGGATGAGAAAGAAGACATTCAGAGGGGCCACTCTTCTAAAGCCTAGAAAGTGCTACAGACACATTTCTAACAGCTCTGTGTTCTCAGAAGCCTATGCCTAAGACCACTGTGCCTGGGGCTTCTTCAGATCCATTTAGACCCTTCCCATCGCTCAATAGTCCCTGAACACGTTCTAATAGAGTGCATGTATTTAAGATACACTCTGTATTTACAATGCTTTTCTCTCAAATGAGAGGCACGTACTCATATACCATAGTAAGAACAAGATCTATAGTGTATGGGGCTCGAGAGATGACTGCACATTGCCTGATGCTCTTGCGGAGGTCCTGAGTTCTGATCCCAGCACCTCTGTCAGATAGTTCACAATCACCTGCAATTCCAGCTGCAGGGGATCTGATGACCTCCTCTAGCCTCTGCAGATAGCCACACATATATGGCTTCAAGTACACATAACACACACACACACACACACACACACACACACACACGCATGCACCCAAGCATACGTAGAGAAATAAGTTGTTTAAAAGCTTTGTCATAGCTTAAATGAGAAATGTCCTTCATAAGCTTATGCATTTGAATACTTGGTTCCCAATTGGTGGCGCTGTGTTTGGAGCGTTATACAACTTTTAGGAAGTATAGCCTTGCTGAAGGAAGTGTGCCACCGGGAGGCAGGCTTTGAGAGTTTATAGCCTCACCTCACTTCCAGCTTGTTCTCTCAGCTTCCTGTCCAGTGAAACATGATGATTGCACTTCCTGCTCCAGCCAGATGCTACCGTGTTCTCCCCACCATCACAGAGTCCAAAACAAACCCTCTCTCCCATGAGTTGCTTTTGCTCATATATTATCACAGCAACAGAAATGTAACTAATACAAATAGTATGGTCTATAAGTTCACAACATAAATGTCATGAGTAGTGAACATTCTAGAAATTCGAACAAAAGAAAACTGACAAGACTCACCTTCTGTGGACAATGCAACAGAATAGTATTCCCCTAGGCAGAGAAATGGACCACTTGTGTATTCCCTAGGTAGTGTGTATTGCTCTCTCATCACACTCCTGGAAACACACCAGGCAGGGCTAAATGAACTAAAAAGGTGTGCTTCCCAGAAGAAAATGTAAATGATGGTAGGGTGGACCTGGGCTCTGTGAGAAATGGGAGTTCGGTTGCCTTCCTGGCTCCAAAGATTCCATTGGGGGGGGGGGGTGTTTACCATTCCTCCTTTACTGTCCAGAATGAAAAAACATTTTGTAATCAAGAACCAGTTAGTGGACCCTGGAAACCCTCCATCCTGCACCAGGTCAGGTTTCAGGGGAGGCTCTTCCTTGTAACTCTCCTGGGGAGACAGGAGCCTTGCAGTCCTGAGCAAATGACTTGATCCCTCTGAGCCTCACTTTCCTCAACTATAGAACAGAGGGAACAATCCATGCTGGGCAGTGTTTCTGCAAGTGTTAGATAAGATCCATTAACTTATTGGCATGTTCTTAGAACCTAGAGACTATTTTCTTCCTTTCTCTATTTTCCTTAAAAACAGTCTCTAGCCTTCAAAAGAACTGTAGTCTGCTCTTTTTTTTTTTTTTTTCAATTATATCTTGACTAGATTCTCACACTCCTGCTGGGCAATTCCCACCTTGAGCTCTGTCAACCGAAGTCATCCTGTCTAAATGCATCTTCATCCCACCCTCTTCCCACTGGCCTTCCTCTTTATCCTGGCTCCAGGTTCCCTACTCAGGTTAAGAGTCCACAAAGAACATCTTAGACTTATTTAAGTTTCTGAAGCAAATAATTGTAACAGGACAATCCCTGTTTTCTCCTGCAATAATCACAATAATCTGGTACCTCACTGGGGTAAATGACTGGGCCATCGGGTTTATTGTTTTTCCATTTGAGAACTGGGTTATTGTTTCATAAAAGTGTGCTACACGGTATCATTATCTTTCATTATGTTGCACAGAGGGAGGAAACATAAGATCTTGTCATTTTGAGCACTACACTCCAGCTTCCCCTCACTCCTTGAGTCTTTGAGTGCTTTAGGAAGCTGATTTCTCAGCTTGTCTTCTGCATCAAAGCTTTCTGGGAGACTAGAGGGTCACTGTTTGGTATGCCTCCTTAGCTGAGATATTACTTTGAAAATGACACCTTATCTCCCCTTAAAATACTATTGAGGAATATACAGACAACAATCGAAGTTTTATGAAAAAAAAATGCTTTCTGTGAGTTGTAATGTAGCTCACACACTTTCGTATGTACCCTAGATCTTCAGTGAAAGAGCTGACTTCTGACAGCCATCATGAATGTGTGGAAGGACGTCTATATTAGTTGTTTTTCTGCTGCTATGACAAAACACTGTGACCAAGACAACTTATTGAAGTATGGCTTTATTTGGGGCTTATGGTTCCTAAGATATAAGCATCCATCAGCATCACAGCGTGGAAGTGTGGCAGCAGGCAGGCATGGAGGCTGTAACAGCAAGATAAAGGTTCACATCTTAAACTACAAGCAAGGAAGCCAAGAGCAAACTCAGAATAGCACAAGTCTTTAAACAGTGCTTCTCAACCTGTGGGTTGCATATCAGATATCATGCATTTACATTACGATTCCTTAACGGTAGCAAAATTACAGTTATGAAGTAGCAATGAAATAACTTTATGGTTGGGGGGGTCACCACAACATGAGAAATTGTATTAAAGGCTCTCAGCACTAGGAAGGTTTAGAACCTCTGCCTCAGACTCTCAAAGCCCACCTCCAGTGACACAGTTCCTTCAATAAGGCCTCCTAAGCCCTGCCCAACCAGTGCCAATAACTGGGGACCAGATATTCAAATGCCCAAGACTACGGAAGAAGGCATCTCATTCAGACACTACAGCACCTATGGAAGTCACTCCTCCCTAGACATTAAAAACACCAGAGCCAAGGTGAGACAACAGTGAATTAAGTGCTTGCCACCAAGGGCGAGGATCTAAGTTCAAACTCCAGAACTCATGTGAAAATGAGGGGGCGGGGCGGGGGCGGCATGGTGGCACGCATTTGTAATTCCAACAATGGGAATGTGGAGACAGGTGAGTCCTGGGACTCTCTGAGCAGCCCATCTAGAATTAGTCAGTTCCAGGCTCATGATAGGCCTTGTCTCCAAACACACAGTTGGCGGTTCCTATGTCATGATACCCAATGTTGGTCTCTGGCCTTGGACACGTAAAGACTTGTTCCCAGCCAGCAATGCTGCCCAGGGAGGCTGAGACCTTTAGAAGGTGCGGTCTTCGCTGGGAGAAGCGAATCAGCGTCTGTGTGGGCTGAGTGGTGATACACAGAGCTTCTGTGTTCTCTCCGCGGCTGCCTGAGTTTGAGGTCTTTCAGAAGTTATTACCCTGAGAAGAGCAATGGGGTCGGTTACTAGTACTTCATGAGTGGGGTCTGGGAAGTTTCTTCAAGACACAAAGCAAGTAGCACAAACAGGAAAGCAAAGGAGAGGATACACACATCGCTCCGCGCGCGCGGGAGTAGCCTGGCGTGTGACTGTGCGCTGCCATCCAGAGCCCACAGGAAAGAGGTGGACTGTAAATCTACGGGACAATGAAAGCAGAGTGGGGTGTGGAGAAGGGTCTGAACTGCTGAGCATTTCAAACTAGTTGAAGGGAGGGAAGGGGTCTACAGACTTACTCTGGGTTCTTGTGCTGAGTGTCTGGGGTATATATGAAGAAAGATGAGACGTGACACTCCAGGGGAGGAAAAAAAAAATTCCCAAACAGGAATGACAGAAGATGGACGCTAAGAATGAGCACAAAGTGCCTCCTGCCATAAACTCAGTAATCTTTGTAAAATACAAATATGACCTTCCCTTGACCTTAATAAATCCTCTCTTGTCTTCTCATTGTGTTCTCAATAAAGTCCCAAATTCCCTAGCAAGATCTGCAGTGCCCCCTGTGTCTGGTACTGCCTCTCTAGCCTCCTGTTACTTTCTATGCTCCTTACCCTGCACACACCCCCCATTAATGCAAAGAACATGTGAATATTTCTATTATGAATGCTATAGTGGACAGCCCTACAACCATGTATATAGGGTAACACTAATTGTACTTAATACACTATAGATATATAAAAGAATACATCAAGTTATGGGAAGGGATATAAGAGGAGTGACACCAGGAGGAGGTAGGGAGTCAGAGTGGGCTTGATCAAAATAAAACGCATTCATGTAAAAATAAATCGATTAATCAAAATGCAAAAAACAAATAGTGGCTATCCCTAGATTTCTGGCTCCTGGGTAATTTTGGTATTTCTTTTGGCCTGTCTTTGAGTGTCTAAACTCTCTACAATAATTGTGTTTTCAGTAATAATTTTCTAAGGGACTTTGAAGGTTGCATATGAGGAAAAGGATTAAGGAACAATTTTATCAATAAGGGTCATTACCAAGGGCCATGAACAAGGACACGGAGCTCCAGCAATGGAATGACGCACTGGGGACAAGGGCCAGCCAAGTCCCAGACACAGACTTACAACATGTATGTGGAATGAAGTGGGACTGAAGGGAAGGTAATAGCCACTCTATTCTTCCAAAGCACATGGGGAAAGAGAAAGAAGTCACGGTTTGGGGGTGGGTAGAGTCAATGTGTCTCTGTGGGTTTTGTTTGGCTTGCTTTCCTTTTAGCTTGGAGACATTAAACTATTTTTAAGTTCAGCACAGCACTCAGAAAAACTGCTCCCTCTCTCTGTGCACATCATGTGTGGCTTTAGAGTTGTTATTTAGGGAGGGAGTAATTTCTTTGGGATTGTTTTGTTTCTTTTTGCAGCACTGACAACTGAAGCCAGGACCTTTGTACACATTAAGCAAGTACTCTCCCCCTGAGCTACATCCCTCACCCTGCTTGTAAAACACTTTAAACAAACTTTGGTCATTTTCCTCTCATAAAAATAATAACACTTGGAGACTGGCAAGACAGCTCAGTGATTAAGAGTTCTTTCTGCTCTTTCAGGGGGGCCCAGGTTCAGCTTCAGCACCACCGACCTGCTCAAAACCATCTCTAATTCCAGTTCCAGGAAGATCTGACCCCTTTTTCTGGCCATTGCAGGCATTGCACAAACAGGGCACCTTGATATAGGCATACAAGCAAATGACTGATACAAGTAAAAAAATTTTTTTAATTAAAAAATAACTCTCCACAGATGAAAAATGAAGAATAAGGGTAGTTAGAGAAATGGTTCATCTACTATCAATAAATAATTTTAAATGATTTATTTATTATTATTTTATGTGTATTGGTGTTTTGCCTGCATGTATATCTGTGTAAGGGCATCAGATTCCCTGGAACTTAAGTTATACACAGTCATGAGTCACAATGAGGGTACTGGGAATTGAACCTGGTCCTCTGGAAAAGCAGCCAAACCACTGAGTTATCTTTCCAGTCCCTCAATCTAAGTCTTAGCTTCCAGAGCTCTGTGTGGATGAAGGTCTCTGCAAAGCGACTCCCAGGGGCCTTTTCAGTCTTTCCAGTCTGGTTCATAAGATGCTAGGGAGTTAGGAGCTTGCTAGACATACATTCTTGAACATTTCCAAGCCACTTTGAGAGTTAGAAAAGTTATTTAATTCATCATAAAGACACTAAGGATGTTGATGTTTAATATCAAAAAAGCTACATGGAACAGGAAGGGTGACCAAACTCAAGATTCTACGATCAGAAAAGGAAGCCAAGTCTCTAGAGAAGCACCATCCAACAAGCCCACAGATGGATGGCTGAGCCAACTAGAGGACTCACAGCGTTAGATCCTCAGCCAGGGTGCTCTCTTAACAATCATCTTTTCAATACTGCCTCCTGGACGCCACAAGCCTTTCTTTACCAACCCTCTAGAATTTCCAAACTTCCTGAGAAAGTGGTCTGGAAATTTTGGTTTTAGTATTAGTATCTGTTTTAAAAAAAAAAAAAAAAGAAAGAAAGAAAGAAAAAGGAAAAGTCTGCCTTGATAACTATAAATATGGCCCTAAGTAAAGGAAATTTCCCAGCATTCCAAGAGCAGAAATACTTTTGACTCTTTTCTGTCTTCAGATGTACATGGTAGGGCCACCAGGGAGAACTAAATATTTAAAGTAAGGAAAATAGCAGTAGACACTGGAAAGGGATAGCGTTCAACAGTTCACTGGCCATCATACATGCTTCTGTGCCATACTCAGGTGCCATTCCATGGCTCAGGATAGTGGCCATGCCCAGGTAGAGTGAGATGTGCCCCTCACCATGGGGGCTGTGAATCCTCCCGAGAAGAACTCCCCTTTCCACAGAACCTTCCAGCTGTTTTAGGGTGTACCTTTAGATACTCTGTGCCTTAGACCTAAGTCCTAGGAACTAGTCTCCCCTAACCCTATCCACCTTCTCTCTATGCCATCATGAGGTCAGTGAAAGCTATAAAAAGTGCACAATTAGCACCAAGGAGCAGCCTTGACAGGAGGAGAGGGATTTTTAAGTCCTCAGAGGGCCATGAACCCCATTTGGAGGGTAGAGGATGTGCCTTGGATTTTTGCAGTGTTTTTCCTTTTAATTGGTCTTCTTATGCTACAACCCAGCCTTGGAGTCACCTAGTAGACACAGCCTAAAAACAGTGGGATTGAACTGCCATCCTTTGCAGGGTGAGCAAATTTATTTTAATAAGTAAATTAGCAGAGCTCCTGGGGAGACAGAGCCGACAGCTCAGAGGAATGTGGTTCTGAGCTCATAAACAGAACCTCCAAATGAGCTATCTGTGTCCCATCCCACCTCTCCTCCTTCCACTCCATGAAGACAACATACCCTAAAGCCCACCACCCACTAAACAAAGACAGGGGTTTAGTTGAGAGAAATTAAGCAATGAAGATGGCAAGTGTCAACGCAGGTCAGCCTGTTACAGTGCTCACGAGAAGCTGCAAAACGTGGAGGCACAGATACATCCAACCTCAAGGGGCCTATAATCAGTGCTAGATTACAGAGAGGAAAATAATCAAGGGATCTTCAGCCATACTTACTCTGATTGGGGTGTGTATGGGGGATGGAGGGTATGTGCACGGATGCCCTGGCATGCATGTGGAAGTCAGAAAACAATCATGGATGTCAGTCCTCCCACTCCACCTTGTTTGAGACAGTCTTCTTTGCTGTGCATTACTGCACTGCCCAGACTCACTGGTCCCCAACCTTCAGAGGGTTCTCCTGTCTCACTTCTCACCTCACCAAGGGCCGTCTGCAATTACAGACACATGCCAACACATTCACCTGGGAATTCAAGCACAGTCCGCACACTTGTAAACTCTTTACCCACGGAGCCATCTCCTCAAGACTTCACTCTGACTCTACAGTGAGAACAGGGCAGACATCAAGGACACCCTGGAGACAGACTTGTAATTTTGGATGAAACGAGTCAAGAGTGAATTAAGTCATGATAAAACAACAGAAATTAATATTATTATCAGAAATAGTGATGTTGGGAATTTTACAATATACTGACTAACAATAAATTTGCAAATCAAACAAGCATGGACTAATATATAGCTCAAACTCATATGGCTTAAGATTCTCTGTATGTAAATCAGTGTATTCCCACATTATATGAGTGTGTGTGTGTGTGTGTGTGTGTGTGTGTGTGTGTGTGTGTGTGTGCCCGTCCAGATGCCATATGAACTGGACTGGGGAACATAGTAGTCTGGATGAGAAAACAATTTCCGTATCACAAAGACAAATATCATTAATACACTTTAGACTTCATTAAGTCCATTGGCTTTTCTAAGCTTCAAGTTCCTTCTCTGTACAAATAAATATATTTCTGAAATTTATCTAGAAGGATACAGTATAATTAAAGGAGAAAAATCATGTAAAAACCTCAGCACTATATTTATTTTAAGCATTATCATTGTATGACTAAACTTTATATGAACTTGATTAAAAATTAAGTTGCTAATCAAATAATTATTTGAGCACATCATCCACAGCTTTTTCCATCATCCTTTTTGCTAGAAATGAGGTCTGGACTGGAGAGGTTCTTGCAGGAATGCCAAACAAATGCTTCCTGTGTTGGAAGCCTCATGCCTGCTCCCACAGAAACCATCAATGGTTAATTACCACACCACGGAATCATAGGGGGCCTCAGAACACTTTCAAAAGCTGACTACTAAGATGGGTGCTGGACAGGTTAGGAAGAAGTCTCCATGCTTAAAAATGCATATTGGCCTTTGAGAGGACCCAAGTTTAGAGGTTCACAATTGCAGATAATTCTAGCTCCAGGACATCTGATGCTCCCTTTTGGCCTTCACAGGTACTTGCACTGTGTACACACACACACACACACACACACACACACACAGAGAGAGAGAGAATTTTAACTTTTGTTGTTTTATTTTGTTTTGTTTTTTAGACAGGGTTTCACTGTGTAGCCTTGACTGTCCTGGATAGCTCTGTAGACAAGGCTGGCCTCAAGGATGAAAAGCAAGCTGGTGCCACCATGCCCAGTTAATTTTAATTTTTTAAGGCTTCTAAAAGGTATGTTAGAAATAAAATCATTGCTGATATGATTTTAAGTTGAATGTAATATTTGTGTTATACATAAATACATGTATGTATACATGTACATATGTATGTATGTAGGTAGGTAGGTTTTATAAACTATACTCTTTCAGGCACGCTAAAAGGCTATGATCTTAGTGTTAAACATAATCAGATGTTAAATCTTTGCTGGTGACAGTTTAGATTCCTATTGTTTTCATTTTTTCTTATTATTTTTTCCCCAAATTTCTGCAATGGATCTGTAATGACTTGATACTCGGAACAAAAATTATTTTGAGAGATTAGAACAAAAAATATCTCATCTCAATTGCTCTTCTGACAGGTTGAAGGAAGAACACTAAGTTCATTCACTCATGTACGAGACTAATGGGTAGAAGAGAAGGCCATCTTGAACTTCTCTGGAGTGTGTGTGTGTGTGTGTGTGTGTGTGTGTGTGTGTGTGTGTGTGTG
>CAJQZJ010032716.1:4227924-4257190 GCA_907164525.1 Lophiomys imhausi
GTGTGTGTGTGTGTGTGTGTGTGTGTGTGTGTGTGTGTGTGTGTGTGTGTGTGTGTGGTGTGTGTCACAAAGGGATAATAAAGGACCCTAATTCCTGGCCAGAAAGACTAAATGAGGTAGGTTATGTAGGCTTTTACTGTACGCACAGCATCTGGAAAGTGCTCGGAGAACACTCGTTGTCAGTCATCATCTGTCATATTCCAAGCCGAATGACATCCATGAGGTCTCAAAAAGGAGTTTCCAACAGTGAATAGTACCTCTGCCTTCATTGCTGTCCCAGAAACTAAGCCTGACCTCCCCACAGAAAGCTAGACTCTCCTCCATGTGCACGTTCTGATTCTGACTCCCCTTGACACCCAGTTCATTCCCACCATCCCAAACAGCCTGGAGCCCTGCAGGTCAGCAGGGACAGGAAGGACTTGGGAAAGAATGAGGCACATGCTGGCCCAGAGCACGTTAAGATAACCTCCACTACCTATCAAAGGGACAGTTGGTGTGTGTTACCCGTGACAGAGAGACCCATGTTGACTTTGCTTTGTTAGAGACTATCTTGGATCCCCTGGTTTTGTTTGATGAATTGTTTGGTGTAGATAACACAGCGCTGTCTCCTCTCTCCAATGCTGCCACTAAGAACAGATTAACAAAAAATTGTGCTCTGTTGGAAAACGCAGCCCTGACTAAACAGTTCTTGAGGGAGAAAAATGTTTTTGTGTCTTTTGTTGATAATTTTCCCATGCTCTGTGAACAGCTGGTTTGTACTCAGGGTCATCTTTTCTTCTCTGGAACCATTGTGGGGGAGAGGCGAGGGGAGGGGAGGTTTCAAGACCAAGCGTGTAATTCACAACTAAAACTAAAAGAGATGGAAGGTAGGTGACAGGAAACCCATGGAATGCAGAAGGTCCCAGACCCAGGAACCCATGAGCCTGCTACAGAGAGGGAGTGATAATAGCATCCTTTGGATACCACTCAGAGAAGGCACAATCAATAATCAGAGAAGGTTGCACAGCCTAGTGGTAAACAAACCTCAAGAGCTTTAGAGACAGACAGGTCTGTGTTTCCATCCTCCCTCTGCTTCCTGCTCAGACAAGTAACACAGGTGGACCTCAGCACTCACGAAAACCTGAAGGCCAACCTCAGAAAGGCTAGAGGCCTAGAGAAGGCGCAGTTGGAAACACTCGGGGTGAAGGTGGCAGCTGTAAGGACACACATTTCTGGGTTCTAGAGTTTTATTTCATTCCAGCTTTTAAAGGACACTCAGAGTTGTCCTGTTCTATGTCATGGGAAACACATTGGCATGAGAGTCACTCCCTAAAGACCTTTTCAGTATTTCTGGACAACCTGTTCTAAGGGCTGTGGAGAACCAATGACACATGGTTGCTCTATACATGGGTTGCTATACTCAGTTATCAAGGCTGGTTACTCTGGTGTGCAGTGACTAAGAGCCAGGAAGCATCCTGGTGTTGCTTCTGAGTCCTCGGATTGGTTCTGTAAAGAGTGTTTATAACTGTAGTATTCTTACCATCATCCCATTGTACAGAAGCCAGGGCTGAGAAACTTGCCAAAGGCAACCCATAGAGTGGAGGAGAAAGCCAGACTTGACCTTGGTGTACAAGTACAACCTCCTCAGGCAACTCCTTTGATTGATGTCCTTGAAGAATTACGTGCTTTTCCTATGGAAATCTATTAAGACCAACTTTTCTCATTCCATAGCATGCTTTCACTCACATCCTGCAACCCCTTAAGTTGGGCATCAATTAACAGGAACTAGAAATTACATCCGAGGGCTTTCCTAGCCAGGCCCCCATTTCTTACAGTCACTCACCACCATCCACTGTGGCTCCTCAGTGATTGTTGGTCACTGTTTGTCACTGTAACAAATAGCTGAGAGGAAGAGTATAAAAGAGGGTGATTTGTTCAAGTTCATTCTGTCTGAGGCTTCTGCCTGTGGTCACCAGGCTCTATTGTTCCAGGCCTGATGAAGGTAGAACCATCATGGCAGAAGCACATGGCAGGGAAAAGCTGCTCACTCCATGACATACAGGGAGCAAAGAAATGGAGAGAGAGAGACAGGGACCTGAGGACAAGATGTTCCCTTCTGAGTCACTACTTCTTATGACCTGCCTCCTACAACTATCCCATAATATCCTATCATGATACAAGCTCATTTAATGACTCATAAAGTTAGATATCATGGCCTGTCACCACCCACTGCATTGGCAAGATAAGCCCCAGGCTTTGAATATGTGAGCCTTTCAGAGAGACACCTCACACCCAAGTCATAACAGAGACTGTCTGTTCACTGTCCTCACTCCACACATACACACATAACAAAATGAGGTGGCATGATCACAGTGGACATACAGCCTGTTCTTAGTTCAGCCATATCAGGGAAAATGCAAAAGCAAAAAAAAAAAAAAACAGCTCTCCAAATTCCTTGTTATCATTTCAATTTATCAGATCGAACGCAATAGGTTTCTCTACAAAGGAAGCATGTGTCTGTAGGTTTCTCTACAAAGGAAGCATGTGTCTGTGCCAGGGTTAAGAGCAACAGCTAGTAACCCATGTCCATGCAGTTCCAGGGACATATAATGCCCTTTTCTGGCTTCCATGTGCACCTGCACTCATATGTACATACACACAGGTGTACATGCATACTCATAATTAAAAAATAAAAATAAATCTTGCAAACAAATATTAATCAGACAGATTATAAATAAATAATACACAATGAAAGATAAATAAAACACAATGAAGGATAGTTAACAGGGTGCTATGGAGAGAGGGACTAGGCAGGCATAGCCATCACGGTGTGCTCAGAACAAAGTCACTCTGAGGAATCAAACTACTAATTAGACATAGGCAGGCTCCTAGAGATGCCAATAAAGTCAGGGCAGGGACTCTTACCATTCTGTCCCTGACCATATTCCAGATTTTCAGTCTCTTCCAAATATGGCTTGATATTTTTAAATCATAAAAGTAAGATATACATATAAATATATATACACATTATATATAAATAAAACAAAACACTTAGAAACTCAAAATAAAAGAAATATTGTTCCCCACAAACTCACATTCACATATGAATTCAGATTATGTGGCTAAATGATATAACTTAGGTAGACACATAAATAGGTAGGAGAGTAGGTGGGAATATAGGTGAATGGTAAGAGGGTAAATGAGTAGAGACAGACAGACAGACACTCACAAAATGGAAACTGTTGTTACAGATAAGAAAATATAAGGACACTTTAAAATTTGAAATATAAAATTATTATTATGAAAATAAAATTATTCCTTTGCTCTATACCAGAATAACAATTATTATTCTTAGATATGAGCTTCCAGAAAACAACTACTTGTGCACACATGTGCATATGCATGCACACACACACACACACACACACACACACACACACACACACACACAGAGATGAAACAGTATCATAGTACAGGTCCTATTCTGCTCATTACCTCATCTCTTAACAATATATCCTAGGGAAGCATGTGCAATTTTTATTCTTTCTTAATGACTATTAATGACTATTTTTACATGGCCAAGAATACTTTATATAATAATCTCGCATCCTGCCTTTTAACTTAATATTATATCATTAAAAATTCTTACCCCATTAAAAATTACTTGTGAAAAACTATTTTAATGACTGCAAAACATTCTGCTACAGGAGTAAACCACAATTTACATAGACACTACCTAATTATGAGCATTTGGAATGGTTCAGAAAACCCTATTAATGGCTTCAGTGAACATTATGCATAGCCTTTACCGTGTTTCTCTAGTTATAGAATCTTGAGTTTGTTTCTATAAAAATTTATCGAAACCTCTTACAAAACCAGCATTGTTCTCCATTCTACTGTGACACAAGAGCAGATACAATGTGAATATTAATGTTTTAAATAAGCAGAACATGAGCCAGGCTATATGCAAATGCTCTCCAGACGTGTCCATCTCCAGGAGGTTCTCGGTAGCAGGACAAGTACCTATTGCCAGTGTTTTCCTGTCTGACTTATTTCTTTACGAATGCTCTTTTCCAACCAAAATAATGATGAAGAGTCTAGTTCAGAAAGGGGTGGAAGCAATCCACACAGCCACCTCAGGCTCTAGGGAGGATTTCCCTTCTACTTAAGGATAAAAGATGTCCTCCAGGAGGCCCAAGGGTTTCACACAAAGGAGGGAAGCTAAGGTACAAGCCAGTAACAAGCGATCCTGCAGCATGGCATTTATGGACATACATTCTGGAGAACCTAACTGAATTTGGGGAAGGGATGGATGAGACCAGATTGAATGAGAATAGCTTCTCAGCCTTCCCAAGCACTGTACTCTTAGAGTTCTGTTTCAGTCTCCATGAGTGGAGGCTCTGTTTTCATGGATGGAGGTTCTGAAGCCAGAGACCACCATTTCCTACACACACTACTTAACCCCTCTGGCTCTAATGTCTTTATACTTAAAATGAGGATAAGACTAGATGGACTTTGTGAGATTAAGGAGAGAATTTCACAGACCAGTTTCTTGTTCCTGGGACCAGACTTGTGCCTGGGACATCACAAATGCTTACCATTATAGTTTGTAAACTACGATATGAAACAGCACTGAAGATTGTCTTAACTGTAACTTCAACAGAATGATAGAAGAGGCTCGAGAAGACTGAAAGGTTTTTCAGGAGCAACTGGAAATCAGCAGCATTCTACAACAGTGTTTGTTCACACATACCAGATATGATAAATTTCTATGAACAAGGACTGAACAAAGCCATAGGACTTCCTTTCATTTACTGCATGCATTTATAATGGAGAAGATACTGACTTGCTTCCATTCCTACTTTTTAAGATTTATTTTTTGAAACAGGGTTTCTCTATATAGCCCTGGAAGACACAATGTACACCAGGCTGGTCTCAACCCCACAGAGATCTACCCCCACCTTCTGAGTGCTGAAATTAAATTGTGTGCCACTACACCTAGCCCTCATTTTTTTTTACATTTATTTATTTCTTCAAGTTACATCTCAATCATAGTCCCTTTCCTCCTCCCCTTCCCTAACCCATATTTTATTTTATTTATTTATGCGTATATTTGTATGTCTGTGTGGGAGTATGCACACATGAGTGTAGGTGCATGCTGAGTCCAGAAGAGGGCGTCAAAACCATTGGAGCTGAAGTTACAGGTGGCTGTGAGCCATCCAACAGGGATGCTGAGAAGCAAATTGTGGCCCTTGGTGTGAGCTCATAATCACTGAACAATCTCTTCAGCCTCCTTCTACGTTTCCTTCTCACTCTGATAAGATAGAGTAGGCACACCAATATGTCTGGAGGGCATTACAGGGAGATGGAATCCCATTAGCATAATAACAAATGGTTCACTAGTGACTATTCTAGAGCACATCTCATGACAGAAACCACAACCTGGCAGGAAAAGACAGCTCTCTAGGGGCTAGATTTGTAAGATCTCTTGGTCTATTAAGAGTAGGGGCAGCTATTCTGCAACTGTAAATAAATAAAAAAGAAAAGAAAAAAAAACAACTTCTATATTCCTTCTAAATATGCCAGATAAAGTCACAGAGATTAATGTATGCCTGATACATTAATAGTGAATGACATCAATCACTGCTCTTATCTTTGGGTATAGAAAATATCCCAACAAAGAAAATTCCAGTATCAGATACATTTGCTTCCAAATTCTACTAAACCTCTAGGAGGAGGTCCCCAAATTGTACCATAAAAATCAAAAGGGAAGGTGTACCACCAACTCATTTTACAAACCCAGTATTACTGATACCAAAGCCAGATAATGACACAATAAGAAAAAAAATTAAAAGTGACAGGCCAACTTCCCTGATGAAAATAAATGTATTTTTTTTTCTAACCTTGTTTTTTCAAGACAGAGTTTCCCTGTGCAGCTCTAGCTGTACTGGAACTCACTCTATATACCAGGCTGTCCTCAAACTTAGCGATCCACCTGCTTCTGCATTCTGAGTGCTGGGATTAAAGGCATGCACCACCACTGCCAGCTAAATGTAAATTTTTTTCAATTAAATACTTTCAAGTTGAATTCAAGAATTCATTAAGATTATACTGCATGACCAATTTGGTCTCACCCCAAGGATGCAAGTTTGGTTCAATGTATGCCAATCAACAAATGTAATCAGACAGAAATAAGGATGGAAAACTCATATAATCATCTCCATGGTGTCAGAAAAGGTCCTTGACAAAGTCTGATGTCATGTCTGAGGAAATTAAGAACTGAAAAGGCACAAGAAAATAAAGCCTGTATGTGACAACTCTATATCCAACATCATACTAAATGGGAGACAACTGAAAGCATGTCATCCAATATCAGGAATGAGGCAAGGGTGACTGCTATCACCACTCTTACAATGTCCAAAGTCTTGACTAGGTCAGTGATAAAGAGAAAGAAACAAAAAGAATACGAATAGTAAATGAAGTCATTAAATTGTCCCTATGTGTAGCCAATACAACACTATACTTCAAAGACCTTGAAGACTCCACCAGAAAAACCTGAGACCCAAAACACACACTCAGTAAAAATAACAAGATGCAAAATCAACACATAAGCATCAGCAGCCTTTTCATATGCCAAAAACAAACATTCTGAGAAAGAAAGCATGTGAGTTTCAAAAAGAAGGAGTAATAACTGTGAACAAACCTAACCAAGAAGATGAAAGATCCCTGCAATGAAAATTTTTAAAAGTTTAATAACAGCCATTGAAGACACCAGAAAACAGAAAGACCTCTCATGTTCATGAATTGGCAGTTAGTATTATAAAAATGACCTGTATTGCCAAAGCAATCTAAAGTTCCAATGCAATCCCCATTCAAATTCCAATGACATTTCTCACAGAACCAGTAAAAACAAAAATCCTAAAATTCAAATTGAAGCACAAAATACCTAACAAAAGCAATCCGAAGCATAAAGGGTAATATTGGAGGAATCACAATACTTGGTCTCAAGTTATATTGAGCCCTAATAAAAAAATTATATGATATTAGCACAAGATAGTCAGGCAAAGAATAGAATAGAATACACAACAGAATAAACAGAGGACACAAAATAAGCATGCATAGCTACAGGTCTTTGACAAAGTCTGACATTGTGTCTAAAGAAATTAGGAACTGAAAAAACACAAGAAAATAAACGCCTGTACATGACATATCTATACCAATATCATACTAAATGGGAGAAAACTAAAAGCATTTAATGCAATATCAAGAATTAAGTCGTTCACAATAAAGGTGTCAAAAATATTCATTGGAAGAAGGACAGCTTCTTCAAGAAGTGGTGTAAGAAAATGTGATATACGCGTGCAGGAAAATGATAGCAGACCCGTCTCTCCAGCTCTGTACAAGAAAACAAATCAATTCCAAATACATCATATACTTTAATTGCAGGACATGAAACAGCTAGGGGATGATGCTTTAAGGTACCCACATAGGTGAGGGCTGTCTGAAAAGGACTCCAAAAAGAAAGGAAATAATCTCAGGAACTGATAAATGTAGATGGCACAGAATTAAAAAGCCTCCACACAGCAAAGGAAAGAATCTACAGAAGGAATAGGCAGCCTTCAGATGAGGGGGAAATATCTTTGCCAAATATACATTAGATAGAGGATTAGTGTCAAGAATACAAAAGGAGTTGGAAAATTAAATTAATTAATCCTGATTGTCCATTTGACAGGATCTAGAATTGCCTAAGAGACACACCTCTGGGAGTGTCTATGAGAAAGCTTCTAGATTGGATTCATAGAGATCAGAAGACACTCCCCCCCCTTAAGCATGGGCAACAAACAGTCTTCCATCAATGGGGATTCTAGACTGAAGAAGGTAAAAAAAAAAAAAGAAAAAAGAAAGAAAGCTAAAGCCAGCTCTCTCCTTCCTCATTGTGGATACAACATGAGCAGCCACCTCAGGCTCCTGCCACCTTGCTTCCTCACTAAGGGGAGTCAAAGCCTTAGACCCTGAGCCAAACACACCTTTCTCTCTTCAGTTACTTAAGTATTCTGGCACAGCAATGGTAAAGCAATATGGACTCTCTAAACAATTTTAATGTAAAATTTCCCAGTGATGAAGGATGCTGGACATGTTTTCAGATATATGCTGGGGCACATGTGCTTGTTTTTCAGAAGCAACTATTCAGCTCAACTGCTCACTCATTGATCAGATGATCTGGCTTATTTCTTCTTGTTGTTTATTAAGCATCCAGAGAAAGTCAGGCATGGTGGTGAAGACCTTTAATCACAGCACTCAGGAGGCAGAAGCAGACAGATCTCTGAGAGTTTGAGGCCAGCATGGTCTGTACAGTAGATTCCAGGACAGGCAGAGAGTTGCATAGTGAGATCCTGTCTCAATAATAATAGTAATAATAATAACCCATACGAGACATGTTGAAACACAGAAGAGTCAGGAGAAATAAAGAAACCATCCAGAGACACTGCAGAAACAGAAGTTGTGGTAATTTATAATGTGAGTGAAGAAACAGAAGTTAACAGTTGTTCTAAACACCATGTCAAGAACACAGGTGATCGAGCACAGCTAAGTGTTGCCAGTTAGAAGCCAGCCTTTGCGGATGGGAGGGCTGAAAACAGAACCTTCTGGCAATGTTAAGAAATGGAGGAATCTGGGGCTCCTAGGGGAACAAGAAACTCCTAAAGCAGAGAGAAAATGTTGGAACCAGAGATGGGTCATGTATCACTGTCTTCATCCTTCTAACTGTTCTGTCAAGATGTTCCCTCCCTAACACAGCTTCTTTCTCCCACTTCCTCTGTGCTGCCTCCCTCTGTCTCCCAGCAAGTTCTTCTGTACCAGCAAATCCCCAGGGTAGATGACCACATAGTGTCTTTTCTATGTTCCTCTACTGTGCCCTCTAGACTGAGATTGTTCATTGAATTATGTCCATAGTGTCCACACCTTGCAGTGTCTGGCACATAGCCCAGCCTTCTACAGAAACCCCATGGTGCGGGATCTTTATTGTCTGAGAGCCCGTGATGGTTGCAGCAGTGGCCTTAGCCTCTCAAAGACAGTTGTGCAAATGTCCCTTTACCTACTGGAACTGATAAAAGGAGATGAACAGTCTGGCAAATTTAATAGAGACACTCACATACTGTCAGCTGCATTCTAAAAGCACTGTAAAACCATCTGCCTTTTTCTCCTATTTATGCAGCTATCATTTTATTTACCTCTATTCCTTAAATTAACATTACCAAAAAGAAAGAAAGAACAAAAGAGACTGTACTTCTCCAAAACCAAGAAAACAGTAACAAAGAAACTGAAGATCTGCTGATGATACACATGTTTTTCTATTTTAATTATATTTTGCATCTAAACCTTTTAGTAATCTGAATGGATTGTAAAGTGTGTGGTAGGGTCTCTGAGATTTAATTTGGGCTTTAACAAACAGTGAAAGCAAATGAGACATTCATCCCAAAGAAATTCCTCAACCAGAATTATAATTCTACATGTGCTGACAAGGAAAGAGAGGCCCCACACAGAGAAAAGAAGTACCAAATCCAAAGTCACATGCAGAATCTGAAAAAGACACAAAACGGAATCAAATTCTTGATTCCCAGAACCCGGGCCATGGCTATTCATCTCTACTAGGCAGCAAAGTCACCTGGTACTTATTTGTCTGCGTGTCCATGTATGTGCAAGTACACACATGTGTGCACATGGAAAGGTCCAGAGGACAACTTGGGGTAGCAACTTAGGAAATGCCATCCACCTCCTTTCTCTCACTGGTCCAGAGCTGACCAATTAGGCGACGCGGGATGTCAAGCAAGCCCCAGGATCTTTCTCTCACCATGTCCCCAGTGCTGAGATTACAAGTCATGCCACCATGCCTGGCATTTTTATATAGGTTTTAGGGATCGAACCCAGGTCCTCGTGCTCAAAGGCAAGCACTTTACCCATGGAACCACCTCCCCGGCCCAAGCACACCCATTACAGGAGCAGATTCGTGGACTGCAGCCCAGACATGCTAGTTCAGTTTCTTCTGGGTCTTTAAGGGGCTTCTCAGCTAATTCTGGCAAATGCCCCATTCTGAGTGCCACTGGTCCAGTGTTTCTTAGTCTACACTTTACTTCCCTCTTCAAATGGCTCCGCTCTATTTGGCCTAACCACACTGGTCAAGTGTAAAGCAACGCAGAAAGCGGACACCACACGAAGCCCTTTGACTCTCTGCTACATTCCACTGCACCCAGCAGGCCTGGCAGACAAGAAGCAACCCTCCCAACTTCCCTAACGTCCCTTCTGTCCCACATCTGGAAGAACATGACGGGACAACTTCCTACTCCCAATTCTTCCTATAAGCTCATTGTTTGGGGTTTGATTTTTTTTCCTTGTTCTCTGTACAATTAATTAGCTAATAATTTTTGCTTCTGATCCATTCCTCATTAAAAAGCTGAATCCCCAAGCTGGAGCTGCTGGAACAAATGTAGGAGAATTTATGTCTTAATTTTGGTTCATTATGGCAGGAAGCCTCTTGTTCTCATCACTGTCTCTCCTCGGCCCCCTCCCCTCCAACTCTGACGGCTCTGTGACCCTAAATGCCTCCCACTCGCAGCCACCATGGAGACACTGTCTCTGCCCTTTATCTTCTCCTGCCTCATTAAGAGAAATGAACCTGAGTCTGAGAAGGACGACACAAGGGAAATAAAAATGGAATCCCTTGGTGCCACCTATAATGAATTGTTATGAAAACCATGAAAATATCTGTCTGCGGATATTGTCCTCTGATTTGAAGTCAGTGTTGTAAGCGGTAATTTTTGTCATTAAAGCTGTTAATCTGCTCAGCGCTCTTCGTAAGTTTTTATGAAGAAAAACAGCCCAACTGCCGCTCCGTTCGTTGTAGGGTACTTTGGAGGCCAACGCACATGCAGAGCACCATGGAATAATTAGCTTTAATTATGGTTGATTCTCCTGTCTATTGAAAGTGGGAGGACTTCAAGCTGTTAAGGCTGAGGCTGGGGCCTGCTCTGTCTTGAGGCTGTTATCAGAAGAAATGCCTCGAACTTCAACTCCGAGGCTCTGACCCATGGCCAAATGCAAACGGCGTAAGACCCCAGCACCATGCCACCACTAGCACCAGCAGCAGCAGCAGCCCAGGCAAGGAAGTTGTCCTTGGAGCATCACATTCACACAAGCACAGAGATGCACACTCACTCGTTCCAGATGCGCATGGCTCACAACATCCATGCCCCTACCACGGCTCCAATCAGAGCCAACTGTCATGATAAATTCAAGCATCACAAACCTGTACCATCCAAGACTCACATATTATGCAGGTTACTTTTTTTTTCAACTAGATATAAGCTAGAGTAGTCTGGGATGAGAAATCTCCATCAGATTGCCAGTAATAAAGTCTATAGGGCATTTTTAAAAATATTTATTGATATAGGAAGGCCTAGCCCATTGTGGGTGATGTTAGCCCAGAACAAGTGGTCCTGGGTCCTGTAAAAAGAGCAAGTGGAGTAAGTCATAAGGAGCAAGCTAGTAAGCAGCATTCCTTCATGGTCCCTGCTTCAGTTCTTGCCTTCTGGTTCTGCTTTCTCTTCTTGCCCTGAATTCCCACCATGATGGACTATGAGGCAAAATAAATCCTCTCCTGCTCAGGTTGGTTTTAGCCAGTGTATCAGCATAGTAATAGAAAGCAAACTAAAACAAATATGTATATAATCGCAGCACATATATATATATATATACCAAGGGACGATAAGATATGCAGGAGATGAGTTAAATAAGATACATGTGATGGCTAATGTCGGTTGTCATGTGACTGCACCTGGAGTCAACTAAAACGCAAGATGATGGGCACTCCTCTGGGGTGGTTCTTGATCAGAATATTTAAAAAGTAAGACCAACCCTAAATCTGGGTAGCACCCGCTCATGACAGCACAGATAATAGGATGTAGAAGAAGTTAATATTGGTTTCTGTCTGCTTGGCCAGGCCTGTTCATCTATTCTATTGCAGCAGCATACTCCATTGATATTAGGAACAACATTTATGAGGGAAAGCATTTATTTGGGAGTGGCTTACAGTTCAGAGGTTTAGTCCATTATCATCATGGTGGGAAGCATGGTGGCCTGCAGGCAGACATGGTGCTGGAAAGGTAGCTGAGAGTTCCACATCTTGACTGGCAGGCAGCAAGAAGAGAGACTCCCTAGGCCTGGCTTGAGCACTTGACACCTCAAAGCCCACCCCTAGTGACACACTTCCTCCAACAAGCCCACGCCTCCTAATAGTGCCACTCCCTTTGAGCCTATGCGGACCGGTTTCATTCAAACCACCACAGGTTTCCAAAGTAGAATTAAAACCAGCAGCTCCCCATGAATCCTCCAGGACTTCAGTGCCTGGCTGGGATGCTGAGACATCCAGCATCTTGGGCTTAACAATTACAGTTGTCCCAGTGAAAGATCACCATAGATGGATTACCTGGGCCACATTCTGTGAGCCAATCTAACAAATAGATTTCAGTTTTTCAATTTAAAATAGATTTTTTTTCATAAAATATATTCTGATTATGGTTTCCCTCCCCCAGCTTCTCTCAGATCCTTTCCACCTCCACCCAAATCTGCACTCTTTTTTGTTATCCCTCTTTAGAAATCAGGCATCTAAAAAACAAAACAAATAAAAAAGAAGGAATGAAGGAAGGAAAATAATAAGATGAAATAAAAAATTTTCCTGAACAAATTCTTTTTTTTTAATTATTTATCTGTCTTTATTTTCTGTGCTTGTGTTTTGCCTACACATATGCTGTGTACCACATGCATGCAGTACCCAGAAGGGCCAGAAGAGGGCATTGTGTCTCTTGGATCTGAAGTTGTTAAAGTCACCATCATTAGCTCTGGGAACCAAACCTGGGTCCCTTGCAAGAGTAGCAAGTACTCTTAGCTACTGAGCCATCTCTCCAGTTCCCTAGCAAATCCCTTTAATATGCATATGATTTATATGAATTTATATTTTATAATGTACATATTCTATCAATTCTATTCCTTTAGAAAGTCTTTTTTAAGATTTATTTATTTAATGTATATGAGTGCTTTATCTGTAAGTACACCTGCAGCTAGAAGAGGGCATCAGATCACATTGTGGATGGTTGTGAGCCACCATGTGGTTGCTGGGCATTGAACTCAGGACCTTTGGAAGAGCACTAGCCAGTGCTCTTAACTGCTGAGCCATCTCTCCAGCCCTAGAAAGTCTTAATACAACATACATCCCTAACCAGCTATGCCTCCTGTATGCCCTCAACATAAACATTTGACCATACCACACATATACACCCACTTTTTATCAAGACAGGATTTCTCTGTGTAGGCCTGGGTGTCTTGGAACTCACTCTGTAGACCAGGCTGGTCTGGAACTCATAGAGATCCACCTGCTTCTGCCTCCTGTGTGCTGGGATTAAAGCCATGCACCACCACTGCCTAGTCATGCACACACTTCCTAACCATAACCGTGCTATTCACAACACACACACGACCAGTCATGACGTACAAACCTTGACATATATGGTCAACCTCGGTGCCCAAAAACTAACAACCAAGAATTCATTTGGCATTTACTGTTGGCCTGAATAATTGCTAAGCATGGGCACAGGCATTACAGGGTCTTCATGTATAACTAGGACATCATGATGCCTCCAGCAATGTGGGGCAGAAACAGGGCTTGTCACACCTACGGAGGGCTTTCTACAGCAATCACTCCAGGAATGATATCATGTGCAGATACCAACCTCGTCCAAGGTAACCACCCCACACAGTGATTATGTCCAATGACTGTCCCCGTGTGCATGTAAAACTCTGGTTATTTCAGAAAACATAGGATATCTCCAACTCTTCAGCTCTCTCTTTGTGGGCAGAGCCTTTCATAAAGTTTATGGTTTAGGGCAATGTCTCTCTCCACCAACCCATTTATTGTTACCCTTATTCATATATTTTGTGGTAGTGAAGTGGAGGCACACATGTGTAGGTCAGAGAATAACTTCCAAGTGATGGTCCTACCTTCCACTACATGGATCCTAGGGATCATATTCAGGTCATCAAGTTTAGTGGTAAGTACATTTACACACTGAGTGTCTTGGTTAGGGTTTGATTGCTGTTAAGAGACACCATGACCAAGGAAACTCTTATAAAGGAAACATTTAATTGGGGCTGGCTTACAGTTTTGAGAGGTTTAGTCTATTATCATCATGACAGGAAGCATGGTGTACTCAGGCAGACATGGTAGGGGTAGAGCCTATAGTTCCACATCTTGATCTGCAGGCACAAGAAGACTGTTCCACACTGGATGTAGATTGAACATAGGAGACCTCCAAGCCTACCCTCACAATAACATACTTTCTCCAACAAGGCCACACTTCCTAATAGTGCCACTCCCATGGGTCAAGATTCAAACACTTGGTTTGAGTCTATGGGGGCATACCTATTCAAACAGCCACACTTATAGATCTCACCTGGTCCCCAATTCATTCTTTTTTCCCCTCTCTCTCTTTTCCATAGATCCTATATTAAAAGGCTTTACCTAATAAACACTCTACCCACTCAAATCCATCTTAGGGTCTGTTTTCCAAGAAACACTAAACTAAATCAAGTATCATGCATGTCACATATCCAATAAGAATGTCAGACCTGCCACTAGAGGCATTGCAGATGTGGCTGCTGCGTCACATGTGCATCAATAGGTGGCAGAGAGGAGAGAGGCTGTGTCAACTTTTAATGTTCTGACCTATGAACATCTGAATGAATGGTAGCCCAACATTCCCTGAAAAAAAAAAAAAAGCCTGAAACCACAACCAGTTCTCTGACAGGGGGTCTGGATAGGGATCTAGCTTGTGACGACCACCGTTTAGCACCAGGTAAGCACCAGATGGGCTCCCAGGACAGAAAGCAAGCCAGAGACTAGAAGAACCCTGCAGGCACTATGGACCCCAGCAAGATGGCCACTCAGGAGAGGTAGGTAAGGAGCAAGTCTGAGACAACCGCCAGATTGCTACCATGGAGCCTGGACAGGGAGCTAGCCTGAGATGAACACCAGTCTGGTGCCATGCAGGACTGGAGATCAGACCATCCTGAAGATGACTCCTGCCAGGCACCATAATATACAGTGAACAAGTGGGGCATAGTACTCCTGCGACCCCTCCTGAGAGAAGGCCAGACACTCAAAGACCCAGGAACCACTAAGAGGAGCAAGTAAGTGGTGGAGAAATGGAAGAGAAAGAGAAACAGAAGGATGTGAGCACAACGAAGAGAGGCAGAACTGAAGACTTGAGGATAGTGAGGATGTGAGTAGCCAGTGATGCCACCTAGGACCATGGAGGGGTCCTGATCTCTGCTACCAACAGGGGCCATATCTGGGTTCATGGTCCTGCAGCAGCAGGGGTCTGTTACCACCAAAAGCCAGGTGGGAATCCCTGGTTTCGGCTGCCACCAAGAGACATATTGATATATGAGGATTATGCAGAACTGGCCCATACCCCACCTGGGCATCATGGGAGAATTGGCCCTAGAGCCATGAGATCAGGAGAGCTGACCCTGTCCCTAACCAGCTGTAGTACTCAGGAGAGCAGGCCCTGCACATTTGGGTAGATGCATGTGAGATGGCCCCAAGGAGCAGCTTGGGAGAGCTGATTCTACCACTTCTATGGTGGCATGGACAAAGGAGATATACCCTCCTCTTCCTCACCCATCATTACCCATAGCAAATGGGAGACCTGACCCTGGGGTCATGAGAGAAGGTGAGCTGGGCCTGTCCTTCACCAGCTGCAGGACTCGGGAGAGCAAGTCCTGCACCTCGTCTGGGCATCACAGTACAGCTGGCCCTGGATGTGGGGGTTGCAGGCCCAGAACCAGCGCTTTGAATTCCCCCCCCAAACATCTACCCTATGGATGAACTGCTGGAGTACATGAAGAAGCCAGTTCCACAGACCCAAAACTACAAGATCTTCATGACACAGGGCAACAACAGGATATCTGAGAGAATTCCCAGTAAGGTTCCAGTATTGACAAAGTAGCAGAAGCCAGAGGCCTCGTATCAGACCAAGGAGTCATTATAATGAACAGATGCATGAAAAAATGGATAAAAGTGAATGTTGTGGGACACACTATAGCTTCCACAATGAGTTTTTTTTTATTTTAGGAGGGGTTGCAAGGGTGGAGGGTGGATGTGAGGGGAGGTGGGAGATGAATGGGAACAGGGTGCATGATGTGAAATTCAAAAAATAAAATAAAAAACAATAAAAAGCAAAAAAAAAGAACATCAGAGAGGAAGTCTGGGGAGTCTCCAGAAGTATAGAGGAAGATTAGAAACACGAGAAAGGTGCTTGAAGAAAGTTAGATAGGAAATGACTCTGTAATTATAAGCCTGAGATAAATGAAGGACAATATGACCTATTTATAGAGGAACATCTTGGGCAAGATGAAAGGGTAGGAAGTACAAAGTATGATGAAGGGAAATTTATGAACTATGTTGAGAAAATAAATGGGAAGAAGAATGTACCAGAATATGGATGGAGCTTGAATTTAAAACCAAGCAAGCAAGTAAAGAGAATTGCTTTATCTGATAAATGAATTGATATCAACATTTAGCACTACACAACAAATTTAATGTTTATGTCACCCAAAAGCATGATTAAAATTACAGGCATGGGGAGAGGCATTATAAATTAATTAATATTTAGAAAGAAAGGGGGGATGTATATGGTCATAGTCAAAAGGCTAGCAATCACTGCTCTGGTGGAGGTAGTGCTAAGAGTTCTATTGTGGTGATACAAGGCACACATCCATCCTTCTTCCATCTATCCTCATCTGCCCATCCACTTACCTATTCATCCATCCTTCTACCAATCTACACATCTACCCATCCCCACTCACCCACAAACCATCCATCAACCCACTGATCGTTTACCCATCCACACACATATACATCCACCCACCCACTCTTCTGTCTACCAACTTACCCACCCATCGTCCATCTGATATTTATTAAACACATTCTGTGGACAAATCACATTCCAAATATCTTCACAGCATGTAACTTAAAGTTATAAAGACAGATTCTAAAGTAAAAAAGTTATGAAGGTATAGAAACGATTTTGGTTTTAATTGTAATTCAGTATGGAAGACAAATACAGTAGAAAAAACAAACTAAACTTCACTAGGGTAGGGAAACAGTGAAAGAAAACTCTGAAAAAGTAATGATTACTATTGAGTAATCAGTTCTTAGGAAGAATCCTCAGAGAACCCAAAAGAGCAGGATCTGCCATATTTTGAAATCATGGCAGGAAGCCAGGTATAGTGTCAGGTGCCCATAGTTGAAAGCACTTAGGAAGTATAGGCAATGAGATCCAAAATTCAAGGTCAATCTCTACCGCATACCAAGTTTCAGGCTAACCTGACTATTTGATATCTTGTCTCAAAAAATCAGGGAGAGATAGGTGGTTTAGTAGTTAAGAGTGAATACTATTCTTATAGAAGACCTGAAATCAGTTTCTAGTGCGCGCGCGCACACACACACACACACACACACACACACACACACACACACACACGTTGGGGTGATCACAGGTGCCTGTAATTGCAGGTTCAGGATATCTGATGCCCTCTTCTGGCCTCTGCAGGTACTGCATTCATGTGCACAGACACACACATATACACACACAATCAAAAATAACATCTTTTTAAAATCAAAGAGAGGTAGCAGAAGATAACAGAGATACAAAATCATGTAGCATTGTGGTGGCTATTCTTTGTTGTCAACTTGACCACATCTGGAATTAACTAAAACCCAAAAATGGAGGGCAAACCTGTAAGGGATTTTTGCTTAATTTGAAAAAAAAAAAAATCTACTTCTAATTCAGATCTTCATGAAAAAGACATGACTTAAGGTTCAGATCATTAGAGCTGAGAAAATTAGCCCATAACCTGGGCCATACCTTCTGCTGAAAGCCCATATGAAGACCTAGAAGAAGGAAGCTCGTGCTCTTTGCCTGCTTGGCCTTGCCTTGCTAGCACAACCATTCCTTCACTGGCACTAGAGTTCCTCCTTCAGGATTCCAACATATACTGAAGACCAGCTGAGACATCCAGCCTCATGGACTAAGCAGCTACTGGATTCTTGGACTTTGTGTTCATAGCCAGCCATTGTTGAATTAGCTGGACTATAGCCTACAAGAAATTCTAAAAGTACAGAGAGAGATTCATTCTGAAAGTTGTGTTACTCTAGAGAATCCTGACTAAAACAAATACTGAAAACAATTTTTGCCTTCTTCACAACTTTTCCATGGGAAAACACCTTCAAGGACAAAGACTAAATAAATGGCACTTGCTTTTATACAATGACAGGGCAATCATAGAAGGAAAGCCTAAATATCCTTGGAATATGTCCTTCTCCTTCTTCAAATAATAAATACTGGCTTAAAGTGACTCATAGCATCATGCCAATCAAGTTTCATAGCCTGATTAAGTCCTGGTGATGCTAGGATGAGGAGTCATCAAGGTACTGCAAAACCCACAGAAGGGGGGAACGTTGCATGGCCATTTCTGAATCTTGACCATCCCAGCCCCAAGTGTTTCTGCTCACCTGCTATGAATGGCTCTGCGTGAATAAGCATCTGTCTCCAGCATACTGAATTTTGACACATTTGAGGTTCTTGCTCTGTTCCATTTCAACAGTGTTTAAGAATATATAGCATGGGCACTGCTTCTGAACTAATATCCTAGGGAACTTTGAAGAAAGGAAAGAGCCTTTTCTTTGATTTCTTTTTTTTGCCATTAAAAAAATAATATTTGGACTTGGTTTGAAAGTTCAAAAAATCAGCATTTATTTTCTGGTGGTTCAATTAATCAGTTCATTTGAAGTTCCTGTAGTTGCCCTAATCCAGAAGAATCTCCAAAAAATAAAAAGGATTGTAGTTGCTTAAGATTGAACCCAACTTCCCGGCTACCTCCAAGACCTGGTTTTATGGGTCCAAGAAGAATAGAAAAGAGGCTCCAGGCTAAATATCTGAGAACAGCCATATCTACTGACAATAATAAAGAAATCAAACTACAAATCCTTATTTTTGCTAGGAATCAAAAGAAACTTTCTTAATTTGTCTTTAATGTATGCTAGACACGACCAACACACATACATAATGGTGAGACATTCAAGATGTTTCCCTCAGAATCAGGAACAAACAGAGATGCTACCATTACTGCTGACACAGAGCCTTGTTTTGAAAGTCCTAACAATACAGTAGGAAAAGAAAATGACATTCTAGATACATATTGGAGAGGTGGATGTGGAGGTACATGAGTGCAACCCCGGTTACTCAGGAGGCTAAAGCAGGAACATCAAGATGTCAAGTTCAGGTCAGGCAACACTGAGAGCTGCCATTATCTCTATGAGAGCTCCCTATCACATACATACATACATACATACATACATACATACATACATACATACATATATACATACCTAGTATATACATAGATGACAAATAGATACATAGATATGTGTAGACAGATAAATAAACACATAGATACATAAATAGATAAATATATACATAGATACATATATATATATATATATATATACATGGATGGATGGATGGATGGATGGATGGACGGACGGACGGATGGATTCATGCATGCGTGGATGGATAGATAGCTATAGTAAGCAGACAAAACTATTAATAACTGTTATGATTATTTTCCTTAGAAATCACCTTAAAAGCTATTTGAACTAATAAAGGATTTATGGACTGTTACAAGATGAATATGCCAAAATTAAAAGCTTTCCTATGTGTTTCCTATGTTTCCATTTAGAAAACATCATACTGAAGGAATATCTCATTTTATAATACAAATGAGAGATGAAGACTGACTTAACAAGAGGCTGAGGAGGTGGCTCAGTCGGTGAGGTTCTGGCCTTGTGGGCATGGGGCCCTGAGCTTACCCTCCACAACCTGTATCAAAATAGAAGGCCAGACATGGCAGAGCACACTTGATATTGCAGTGCTGAGATGGGAGTGAGCAGATACCTGGGGCTTGCTGGCTGGCCTAAGCTGGCAAGTTCCAAACCAAGTGAGAGACCCTGTGAAAACCAAGGTGGACATCACTTGAAGAATGGCACCCAAAGTTGACCTCTGACCTTCACATGTATACACACACACACACACACACACACACACACACACACAGAGGCACACAAGAAAAACAGAAAAATAAGAATGTCAGCAAAACTAATAAGTGGCAGAGAGTTTCAGTGTTCCCAGTCAAGTGTCCCTGACGGCAGGACTGCACCCCACACCACACTTCCCCCAGCACTGGCAGTATTATATTATCAACGTTGTTATACTCATCAGCACACTTTGCTTGTACACTTGAGAAAAGGAAATTCATGGTTTTGCATAAGACAACACAACTATAAAATAGTGGACCTCGGAGTCTAACCAAATGCCTCTGTTCTAAATCCCACATTCTTTCCACTCCCCCGCAGTATTTATCCCCACTGTTGGAATAGAAACAATGAAAACCATCAAACAGTACAACATTCTCATTTTGCTTTGGAAAAAAAAATCACTGTACATCTTCAAATTCCTAGTTTTTGTTTTCAAGGATTATTTTAAAGCTGCCATTGAAACGACTTTGTGTCCCGGCAAACTCTAACCCCATCCTGAGAACAAAGAGAATTAGCCCCCCGAACCAAATTGACATGCATTGTCAAGACAGCAGGACATTAAAAATCTACCACAGCTAACCACACACACATAAGCCAGGAACTGACCTTCTGTTCTTTGATATACTTCAAGAAAAAGAGCTTTATAAATTCAAAATGCTCTCCTACCTAGGCATCTGATTCAAATTCACAGGGTCCTAGGATGTGAGTACCTTATTATTCCCACACTCATTTATTTGCCTAATCCCGCAACTAATATTTGCTGAGTAGGGTCACCCAATTAGTCCCAAACCACCTCATTTAGTCAATGGATGGCAGCTATTTTCTTCCCCACGGACACAGACTCTTCTAGACAAGAAAGGGACTTCTGTTGGGGAAGGAGTGGAAACTTCTTTCAGTGTGCCACCCATGTCCTCCTACTCCCAAACCCATTTACCAAAATAATACAACACAGCTCCTGGAAATAGGAATATTGTTCCCTTATACTATATCTCTCTAACTAGTTGCCATAACAGAAAGGAAGCTTAATTTCACAAACTTTAAAGGCACTTACCCAAAGGAGACTGGGTGTGAGATGTGAGGAAGAGAATTTGGTCAGGGATGAGAAGGGTGTCTCATACCATACTTGTCACCTCAGCACCCAGAGGCTGAGGCCACAAGAGTTTGTGGTTAGAACTCTTAAGTCAGACAAATAATCCAGGAGAGTCAAAAGAGTTGCCCAAAATGATCCACTGAAACAGGAGACAAATGAATTCCTTGTTTTCTTCTTATGACCTTCTCTCTGGCTGATTTTTGTTTTAAGACAGTCTCATGTGCCCCCGGCTAGCCTCAGAGTCATCATGTAATGATGAATGACCTTAAATATCTGATCCTCCTGCCTCTACCTCCAGAATGCTGGGAATGCAGATGTTCCCTACTGTTCAAGTCCAGTCCAGGGCTTCATGCATAGACAAGCCCTCTACCAGCTACGTTTCACCTCCATACCTGGGAGATAATGATTACCAGCCTTCATTTTACAATGTAACCTATGGGAAGGCACAAGAGAAGCTTCTCCCACATTGGGTAGGAGTCAGTTTACAGACATGTTTTACTAATTAAGGTTTTCCATGAAGGGTGTTACCATAAGATCTATTCTAATTCCTAAGCAGCAGTAAATTTTCCTATCATGCACCATCATGGTTGATACAAGCCAGGGTTTGTCTCTATATATTGAACTAGCAAGAGACAATAAATACCCAGAGTATTCCAGACACAAGGAGATAATATGGGAGGTGGCTTTGGGTGATGCACGGATATGGCACTCAACAACTTTCAGTCTCTGTGGGAGAGTTTATCTTCCTCATTCAACCCTCTGACCAGGCCTGTGTGATAGGAAAGACTCACTTGGATGCAAACTCTGCCCTTAACAGCCTATTACTAATTCCTATTAATGCACTCATAACAGTGAGAAAGTAGGCTATACCCTCATTGCTTTCCACACCTCAGTTTTTAGTTAGAACTGAATGATCCTTCTTAATTTTTATTTATTTTTATACTTAGCTCTGTGTATGGCCAGTCATTTCCATTTCTACCATGGATACTGGGATGGTTAATCTCAACTGTCAGTCCAATGGGATGTAGAATCACCTAGGAGACAAGACTCCTGGCCTGCCCGTAAAGCATCATGTAGATTAATTGAGGTGCAAGATCCACCTTAACTGTAGATCACACCATTCCATGGTTGGGGCCCAAGAACGAATGAAAAGGAGAAAGCCAGCAGGGCACTGGCACCCACTTTCTCTCAGCTCCCTGACTTGGCCCAAGATGGCCAGCTGCCTCAAGCTCCTGCCGCTGGGACACACCTGCCACAGGGGATTGTGCTGCAGGTCAAAGTAAGCCTTTTCTTCCTTAGGTTGCTTCTATCAGGTGTGTTTGTCACAGCTGTAAGACAAATAATTCAGACAGATGCCAAATGTCCTACTGAAATAAATGCAGATGGCCTCCAACTTTTGATTTTTTTCCCCGATAGATTAAGAGTCATAGTATGCGTTCAGTAAAAGTCAAACTTCAAATTTTGAATTTTTATTTTCCCAGACCAGCTTCTTCATGGTAGTCAGCAGGGTGGCAAGTCTGTCTGCATGCTCAAAGGGACACTCGCCAATGAGATCTTGTTAGGCTATGGTGCTTGGTTACATGTAGTGACTAAACTGTTTTCATGAACTTACAAATTTTTCAGTTCATGCTGGGTTTGTCAGGGACAACCCTGCGGTAAGCCAAAGTGCATATATACTCTACAAGTAACCAGGTTCAAAAATAGATATCGAGTAAAAGGTGGCTCTTAAGAGCCAGTGAGATGGCTTAGTGGGTAAAGGCACTTGCTGCCAAGCCTGAACTGTATCCTTGTGACCCACATGGTAAAAGGAGAACTGAATGACTCTTGAAAGTCATCCTCTGGCCTCCATGGAGGAGGCACCATGGCATGCACATATGTGCATGTGCACACATATGAATGTTTTTTTTAATTGAAAAACATTTTTAGTTTGTGAATTTCACATCATGCACCCTGGCCCCCTCATCTACCAACTCCCCCCACATCTATCCTCCACCCTTGAAATCTATCCCAGAATAAAAAAATAACAGCTCATTGTGGAAGCTGCAGTGTATCTCAGTATGTCCTACAATATTCCACTTTGTCCACATATTCTGCTGGCAAATGTTCATTATAATGACTCCTTGGTCTGGTACGAGGCCCCTAGTTTCCAATACTCTGTCAGTACTGGAGCCTCACTGGAACTCCTCTCAGATATGCTGTAATTGTCCTGTGTCATGGAGATCCTATGGTCCTGGGTTGTGGGACTGACCTCTTCTTGCACTCTAGAAGTTCATCCATGGGGTAGATGTTGAGGTAGGTAGATCAACTCAAAGCCCTAGATTTGGACCTACAACCCCCACCTACATGGCCAGTTCTACTATGGAAAGGTCCAGGGCCTGCTCTCCCAAGTGCTGCATCATGTGAGGGGCAGGGACAGCTCTCCTGCTCTTGTGACCCCATCTGGGCCAGATCTCCTGTCAGCCAATGGTGGTGATGGCAAAAGGGAGGGTAGGGTATCTCTCCCTAGCCAACACCACCACAGAGCAGACAGAAGGCAGAGCTGGCTCTCCCACACTCACTCACTCAGGACTGGCTCACCCACATCCAGGGCCAGGCAGAGTTCTTCTAGTTTCTGGTTTGTTTCCTGTCCTGGGAGCCCATCTGGTGCTTGCCTGGTATTGGTCTGGTAGTCATCACAGGCTACCCCCAAGGCGCCAAAGTGGTGTTGGTGTTCAGCTTGCTTTTTTCCCCCCAGGAATGTTAAGGCTACTATTCATTCAAATGTTCATAGGTCAGAACACTGAATGTAGATATAACCTCTCTCCTCTCTGCCACCTACTGATGCACATGTGATACAGCAGTCACATCTGCAATGCCTCTAGGGGCAGAAACATAAATGCTTTTAAAAAATGGCTCTTGAATATGCCCCCAATCCATGAAGACAATTGTGTTTATAGATAGTTTCCTCTAAAATATATATAATTCTGACTCGTGATTCTTGAACATATCCACAACATGAAGCAGAGTGTTGATGGGTAACTTCCACCCCAAAAATGTAAAGCTATGGCTCATAAATAAATAAAGGCACATACTAAAGGGCTTACAGATTATGGTGTATATCACTTAAGTACAAGGAGAAAGCAGGGGAAAGAGCCAGTTCTGAGCAGAATGGAAAGAAGTCTTAGTTACATAGAGTTAAAGAATATTGAAATGAAAGTGGAAATAGATGCAGCATAAATTTCCCTCACAAAGGAAAATATTTGTTCCCTCAAAAGACAGAATTCATTTCCATGTCTATAGGCAAGAATTAGTTTGCTTCCTGTATCACCATCCCAGATTTCAAGCTATACTACAGAGCAATCATAATAAAAACAGCATGGTACTAGTATAGAAACAGACCAGCGGATCAATGGAATCAAATTGAAGACCCAGAAGTGAACCCACACACCTATGGTCACTTAATTTTTGACAAAGGGGCCAAAACTGTACAATGCAAAAAGACCAGCATCAAATGGTGCTGGTCTAACTGGATTTTGACATGTAAAAGAATGCAATTAGACCCATACTTATCATCTTGCACAAAATTTAAGTCCAAGTAGATCAAAGACTTAACATAAAGCTGGACACACTAAATCTAATAGAAGAGAAAGTGGGGAAAAGCCTCCAACTCATTGGCACAGGTGACAACTTCCTGAACAGAACACCAATAGCTCAGGCTCTGAAACCAACAATCAGTAAATGGGACATCATGAAACTGAAAAGCTTCTGTACATCAAAGGACACTGTCACTAAAATGGAAACCTACAGATTGGGAAAAGATCTTTACCAACCCCATTTCCGACAGAGGGCTAATATCCAAAATTTATAAAGAACTCAAGAAATTAGGCTGGGCATGGTGGTGCACGCCTTTAATCCCAGCACTAGGGAGGCAGAGGCAGGTGGATCTCTGTAAGTTCAAGGCCAGCCTGGTCTACAGAGTGAGTCCAGGACAGCCAGTGCTATTACACAAAGAAACCCTGTCTCGAAAAAAAAAAAAGAATTCAAGAAATTAAACACCAAGAAACCAAATAATCCAATCAAAAAAATGGGAAACAGAGCTAAACCGAGAATTCACAAAGGAGAAATCTCTAATGGCAGTGAGACATTTGAATAAATGTTCAACATCCTTAATCATCAGAGAAATGCAACTCAAGATGACTCTGAGATTCCATCTCACACAAGTCAGAATGGCTAAGATCAAAAACTCAAGTGACAGCACATGCTGGCGAGGGTGTGGAGAAAGGGGAACACTCCTCCATTGCTGGTGGGAGTGCAAACTTGTACAACCACTATGGAAATCACTCTAAACAATATCTTAGAAAACTTGGAATATCCCTACCTCGAGACCCAGCCATACCACTTCTGGGTATCTACCCAAATGATTCCTCACCAAACCACAAGGACATATCCTCATCTATGTTCATAGCAGCCTTATTTGTAATAGCTAGAAACTGGAAACAACCCAGATGTCTCTCAACTGACAAATGGATTAAAAAAAATTGTGGTACATTTTTACAATGGAATACTACTCAGTTATCAGAAATAAGGAAATCTTGCAATTTGCAGCCAAATGGATGGAACTAGAAAAGTTCATCCTGAGTGAGCTAACCCAGACTCAGAAAGATGTGCATGGCATCTATTCACTTATAATTGGATTTTAGCCATATAGTACAGGATAACTATACTACAACCAACACAAAAAGATCAGGAACATAGACTTTGTTACCTATCAATGGGACAATTTGCCCTAGGGGTGCTACCATGTAGGCCCCCAGTGCAAGAGGAAGCTCTTAGCCCTCATATGACTGTTGAACTGAGAGGGGCTGATTTGTAGGGACACTCCACATTAGAGGAGTGGGATGGGTGGGAGAGGGAGGAGAGGGTGGGAGGGTGGAACTGGGAGGGGTGGAAAGAAGGCACTATGATGGAGTTGTAACTTGAAGTAATAAACATTATAATAAAAAAGAATTAGTTTGCCTTTCTGCATATTATTCATAATGCTGGAGAGTAAAAAAAAAAATAGTTCAAGGGCAGTAAAAGTTTAGAATTAAAGGACTTTGAAAGTGACATCCCTGCAGGTCTGTGAGGCTGGGCGCATAAATTCCCTGTCTCCCATTCAGATGGTTCATTTATAAATATAGGGTGTACTAAGATGCTCCTTAAGGGTAAATAAACAATAAAATTCTTAGTTTCACAATGCTTAAATCACTATGACTTCAACTACATTTTAAAAAAAAAACATGACATCAGGATGTGGTGGCACACTCCTTTAATCACAACACTCAGGAGGCAGAGGCAGGGCAGATCTCTAAATTCCAGGTCAGCATAACCTGGTCTACAGAGTAAGTTCCAGGACAGTAAGGGCTACACAATAAAACCCTGTCTCAAAAAGAAACAACAGCTAAGCACAAAAGGACTGAACATAAAAGGATTGTACTAACATTTTTAACTATTTTTTCCTTTCTGGTTAGGGCCCCAAACAGGTTTACTACGACCCAAATCAGCAGGAAGTCATTTTAAGGGAGCGACTTCCCATGCCCAGAGGGTGAGGAGGGTGTTTCTCCCCCCCCCACTTTGGTTATTTGAAGGATAACAGAAAACTTTGTTATTTAGGGGAAGAGACTACAAGCTGTTAAATAGGTTTTGGAGGTTAGACCCAGGGACTTCCTTCTTTTTCTTTTCTGTATCCTTCTTTCTCTCCTTTCTAGGAGTGCACAGACTTGAGAAAAATGGGACATAGACATAGTATGGGAAGGACCAAGAAGAAGGGACATATTATTGAATATGCCCTTATACCTTTGTATATTGATACAAAATTAGTATTATATTTGGCTAAAGTGGTATTGACCATTGTATATTGTGCAAAATTAAGATTGTATTGGACTACATCGGTATTGATCTTTGTATATTGATACAAAATTAAGATTATAGTTGGCCACAATGGTATTGACCCTTGTATATTGACATAATATTAAGATTGTATTGGGCTACATAGGCATTGATCTTTGTATATTGATACAAAATTAAGAGTATATTTGGCCACATTGGTATTGATCTTCGTATATTGATACAAAATTAAAGGTAACACTTCTTAAAGGTATTGTACCTAGTGACACTTAAAAATGAAATGTGAAGCTCTGGCCTCTTGATACCAACCATCTTAAACCGTTTAGGATAGTTAAGAAATACAAACTCCTAGTCATGCAAGCGTGTCATTTTGTTAGCTACTATGACAGTCTATCACAGATATTCTCTAAGCTACTCAGAAGTCAAGTTGTTAAGAGACAAGCAACATTTGCTTATCTAAATACAAGAGATAGATAGGGCATCTTCAAAAACCCCAAGAGATCTGCAGAATATGGCATTCAAAGATGTTTTCTTAAATTAAGATATTTTTGATATCGAGACATATCAGCTCCTGACAGCACCCCCTATTCTACGCCAAGTAGAAGATGAGCATCGAAGAATCTCCAGTGTGAGATGGTTGAATTAGTGGCAAACCTATCTCTTGGCATGAAAAACCCCTTGCACCAACTGCAGACAGACTGCTGTCCAAAAAGGACAAAACTTGGTAGCAGGGAAGTTGACAGCCTAGCTCTGCCAAGACAGGGTAGGTAAGTCCTTCATAATTCCTGCTCTACAATCAATGTCTGTCAGAGAAACGGGACCAAAAGGCTGAAGATTGATGCTGTAACGTATGGAGAGAAAACGGGAACTGTCCAGGCAGCCACTGATACGTCATTTCTTAGTTTTGGATGATGCAGGCCCTGTATTTCCTACATAATCAGATATATTTATCCCTCTCAGGTCTCTGAGGTGGTTGAAGAATAGATAGCTAGAGTCTCATAGTTAAATTTTGAGTTGTTTAGGAATCAAAAGTGTGTTCTGGATCTAAGAAGATGTTTTTAAAATTGTGATGCAAGTTAGTATGAAAGCTGAGTCAGATATAGAACTTTAAACTCATGGAGATGGTTAGATGGTAGAATGTTAAAGTCAGGGGCCAAATATGTATGGACTGGACATTGGGAATATATGCTGGGCCATTTAACTCTCATAAATGTGGAAAATTTATTTCTGTTTTTTTGTATAGTATTTACTTTTGTAAGAGAAGGAACCATTTGTTAGACTGAAAGGGGGAGCTGTTGTGGGGAAGAGGGTGGAAGGGTGGGACAGGAAGGGGGAGTAGGGAAGGGATTGTGACTGAGATGTAACTTGAAGAAATAAAAAAATAAAGTATAAAAAATTTAAAAAAAGACTAAAAGTTGGCCAGCAAAAAAAAAAAGAAGAAGAAGAAACAACAACCAAAAAAAAATGGTATTTGAAAGGGTACTTCTCATCTGGGCCTTGCTTACTAATCTTCTCCAACAAGCAGACAGGAAGCAACTTCTATTGAGCCAGACCAGAAGTGTGGCCAACAGGCCCAGAATGAGTGAGCCCATCCTTACTCAAGCTGCTTTGTTAGAAGTGTGTCCTCCGCTGTGATCATATTGTAATTAGGACTTTGCTGAAATCCAATAGATATTCTTATCATCACCATTATTGCTGTCATTAATAACTGGAGGAGTCCCAACAGTCATTGGCTCCCACCTCTCATCATTAACTTCCTTCTCCCTGGGCCAGTGGCAGGTCCCACTTTGGCTTAGGAAGTTCCTATGCCATGGGAGACATTAGCCTGGCTATTTTAAAAAAGTAATTTGATGTGAGAATTTCACAGATACACAGTTCAATTTCTATAACCCCTTCAGAGTTTTTCAGACCACCGTTTTGAGAAAGCTAGATTAACAAGACTACATTAGGTTTGATCCGTTCTTTCCTCCAGCGAAAAGAGATTGGGAAACAGGCAGAGGTTGCTACAAGTGACATCACAATAGGAGCAGGCCCCAGGATGAAGTGGACACTGTATTTTCTCTACCAGTATAACTACACTGTGTGTGTGTGTGTGTGTGTGTGTGTGTGTGTGTGTGTGTGTGTGT
>CAJQZJ010032716.1:4257200-4270351 GCA_907164525.1 Lophiomys imhausi
TGTGTGTGTGTGTGTGTGTGTGTGTGTGTGTGTGTGTGTGTGTGTGTACACATGTGTGCCTTCTTTCCAAACCCAAGTTTGAAAATAAAAGTGTGGACTTTGCTGATGGATGAACAGACATGCCACTTAACTGCAAGCATCCACGTTTTTGCACATCAATGCCCTGGTCCATTAAAATAACGATAATAACAGAATCACAGAAGCAGCACCAGAGGCCCAGAAGAGCTCAGTATAAACCATTGCTGCAGCTGCTTCAGCTGTGACAGTCCTGTCCAGCTGTAGTTGGTACTGGAAAACAGAAGCGAGCACAGATGTGTGGACTCCTCTCTTCAACTACTCAACAAGCATCTCTGTTTTACCCAGTTGTGCTATTTTCCATTATAAAATATTTCCAAAAGGCGGGGGTCAGGAGGGAGGGTTTTACCTCATGTTTACAGTACCACCGGCTCGTGGTCTTTTTACCACATCCCTGCACATTGTACTAATGTTTCTATTTTCAGAAAAGAAACTGAAATAAAAATCACACTAGTGCACGACAAACAACTACTACAAAAATACACACATCAGAAGTGGAGGAAGCGGAGAGTAGAGGGAGGAAATAGGCATTGCCCTTCCATATCAGTTAGCATCAACTCATACTTTTCTATCATGGTAAAAGGTAGGCTCTGCAGGGCTGGGTTTCTCTAAATCTGGAAGATCCTGGTGCCTCAAGTATCTGACTGAAGTTGTGGAGATTTCTCTGAAGAATAAGCTTACATGAAACAGCTTCATTCAAGAAAGCATTGCAAATCTATTGAAGGACACAAAACAACAGACACACAAACCTGTTGGAAACGCAGAACCACTGAGATGTTTCATGTGCCCTTGCTTTATTGTAAACCAAGGTCTTGTGTCTACAGTAGAGCAGAGTTGCCACTGCTCTTCCCTCCACTTCTGTGTATGTTTCTGTTAGCTGTTTATCATGCGCTTGTGCATTTTGTATTTCAGTTCCTTTTCTCAAGAAACTTAAGACATGTTTGCTAATTGGCAGGCATGTGATTAAATGGCTCATATTTAGAGTTCATTTGGGTCAAAGTATTCCAAACAATAAAACAGTGAGCAGCCTCCAAAAACAAAAATGCAGCACTGTGCAGTCATTTACTCAATTTCCCAACACACACTTCCAGAACATCAGTTAGATGGCAGGTAAAGAACACTAATATGGGTCTCTCTCAACTCAAGAGTCTGGTATATGAAAGAGAATGGGGGAGAGGAATGAAGATCCTATGTGGACACACATGGGGTGATGGGTGGGGAAAGAAAGCCATGGAACAGAGCATCTAATCAGGGGCAACACTGCGGAGGATGCCCCAGAGGCTTTCTGCAGATGTGACACAGGAGAGAAGCCAACTACACTGACAGATGTGAGAGAGGAGAACACCACCTGTAGGAGTGCTCACCCCAAACTCTTTGATGAAGACAGCTTGCAAAGACGGGAAGAAAGCCAAACCCAGAAAAAGAATGCACGCATTACAGAGAGAAAGGAAGAGGTGACTACAGGGAAGTCACTGAGGAGAGAGAGATTTGGGCAAAGGTGGACAAGTTACATACAAAAGCCACACCCACACCATGTTGCGCGTTGCAATGGGTAGAACATTCTCAGCTGCAAAGGATACACATTTGGCTCAAAGTAGCTGCCATGGTCCAGATGTGGTTCGATTCCCATCATGGGAGGGTGGTCCTCAGTGTAACATGTGGAGATGGTAGGAACTTTAAGGAGCCTAGGGAGAGGTCCTTAGGTCACTGGAGGATGCTCTTTGTAGAGACTTCAGAGTTACCTCTCAAAGAGGGATTGTCAGAATACCGTCCAGTGTCTGGCTTCCTGCATGGATTTGTGATCTTTCTTCCTAACATGTCTGTCACACACTACTATCATGAAAAGGAAAGCTCTCCCAAGAGCCAAGCTGATGCCACTTTGTTCCCCTGAGCCTCCAGAACTGTGAGCCAATTAAATCTATTCTCCTTTTATGACCACTCTGCCTCCTTTGTTTTGTTATAAGAAAAAATGACCAATCACATCAGCTTACTCAATAAGGAATTTCATTGGTGATCCAAGTAGGGGACCCAGAAACAATGCAGACTTTTGGTGTGGGGCCACCAGAGCTTATCTGTTTCCTTTCTACTCTCAGCTGGGTCCCTTCTCATAAGATGGAGGGATGGTTAATGGTCAATAGAAAAATCCCTGCTATGGAGGTATAGAGAGAGACTCAGGTGTCCATCGCTACACATGAGCAGCATTGAGTCCTTCCAGGCTTATCTATTCCCCCATGATCCAGAAAGAACTTTCTGGCTTTGTTCACTTGGGTTCTTCCCCTCCCAAGTCCTTTGAGACCACTGCTTTGAGTTTCATAATAGAAGCTAGAAGAAGGGTTGATGAACAAAGGGTTCTATGGCCAGATTGCTGTAGTCTGAGAACTTTCTAAAACTATAGAAAAGAAGCCATGATAGACAAAGGTTTTCATGATTGGATAATGAGTGTTTTGGTTTGGGGTTTTTTTGTTTGTTTGGCAGGGGTTGTTTTGTTTCATTTTTTTCTTTTAAGAATTCTGGTGTTTGTAACCATCTATGAACATGTATCCCTTCAACATATGCTACCAGAAAAACTGGATATCCACATGTAAAAAATAGGCAAACATGAAACTAGACACTCCCCCTTGCACCATATACAAAAATAAGTGCAATATGGATTAAAGATTTGAATATGAGACTTGGAAAGGAAAATGTCCTACAAGAAAGGCCAGGAAAAGCACTTGGACATATGCCTTGGCTGTGGCTGTGAGGACGTGGCACAGAAAGTGTGAGTAGCAAAAGCAGGGATCAGCCAATGGGAGCAAAGCAAATTAGAGAGATGTAAGCCCAGTGGAAAGAAGAATGTGTAAGATGAATTTGCAAACTGCCAAGCTGATAAGAACCTAATATTCAAAATGTATAAGGAACCCACACTGCACAACAGCCAAAAATGAACAAATTCTTTTAAAAACCCAGCAATTTTTAAAGGGACAAAAAGGCTGGAGAGATGCCTCAGCAGTTTAAAAAAACAAAAAACAAACAAACAAAACCACATGTTATTCTTGCAAATGACCCAGGCTTGGCTTCCAGCACCTACATAGCAGGTCACAACCGACAGTAACTTCAGTTCCAGGGAATCCAGTCCCCTCTTCTGGTCTCCACAGGTACGGCACGTGCATGGTACAGGGAATCCAGTCCCCTCTTCTGGTCTCCACAGGTACGGCACGTGCATGGTACAGGGAATCCAGTCCCCTCTTCTTGTCTCCACAGGTACGGCACGTGCATGGTACAGAGATATGTAGGCAAAGCACACCAACACAAATAAATCTTTTCTGAGGGAGAAAGGACCTGAATAGAAATCTTTCCAAAGCAAACATACAAATGGCCAAGAAGTCTAGGAAAAGATACTCAAACTAATCCACTACCAGAGAATGCAGATGGAAAACAAAGTCATTTATCACTTTACACCCATTAAAACAGTTTTTTCTTTTTATTTCTTCAAGTTACATCTCAATCACAATCCCCTCCCTACTCCCTACTCCAGTACCACACTCCCACCCTCTTTCCCTTCTTCCCCCCATCCACTTCCTTTTTTTTAAGGTTAAGGTATATCTTTTTCCACCCAACAGCTCCCCCTTTCCATCCAACAAATGGCTCTTTCTCTTATAACAACAAATACAATACAAAACAATAAAAATAATTAGGCCACAATTATGAGAATTATAAGGCTTAGCATACTTAGACTACCCTAGTACCTAACAAAATGACATGCTTGAATGACTGTTAGTTTGCATTTCTTAATTATCCTAAACAGTTTGTAACAGTTGCTAACAAAAGGCCAAAACTTCACATTTCATTTTTAAGCATTACCTAGGTACAATACCTTAAAAAGAGGTAATCTTAATTTTGTATCAATATACAAAGACCAGTATCAATGTAGCCAAATATAATCTTAATTTTGTATCAATATACAAAAATCAGTACCAATGTAGCCAAATATAATCTTAATTTTGTATCAATATACAAAGATCAGTACTGATGTAGCCAAATATAATCTTAATTTTGTATCAATATACAAAGATATAAGAATATATTCGATAATCTGTCCCTTTTTCTTTATCATTCTGATATTATATCTATATCCCACTTTTTCTCATCTTTTCACCCCTACATAGGCGAGAAAGAAGGATACAGAAAAGAAAAAGAGGGAAATCCCTGGGTCTAACCTCTAAAACCTATTTAGGAAGACCATTTAACAGCTTGTAATCAATCTCTCCCTCTAAATAACAGCAAGTATCTGTACCCCATCAAATGACCAAAGTGGGGGAGAAATCACCCACCCCACCTTCTGGAGATGGGACGTCACTATCTTAAAATTACTTCCTACTGGTTTGGGATGTAGTAAGCCTGTTTGGGGCCCAAATAAGAATGGAAAAATGGTTAAGAATATTAATAGAATCATTTGATGTTCAGTCCTTTTGTGCTCAGCTATTGAAATGTCCTAAGAAGTTTGTAGTCAGAGGCTGAACTTCAGGGCTTTACTGAAGTTCTGGCTGGAACAGTCTGTGGAGCTGAACAATCTTAGTGATTTTGAGTTGTTGTGGTTGTAGACTTTTAAGGAAACAGCTATTGAGGAAGTCTGCAAGGATGGATCATCTGGGCTACTTGTCTTCTTTGGTGTCTGATCTGATTCCTTCTGAGGTTTCAATTGTCCAGTTGTCCTGGATTCTTTAGATGGATGCTTTTAATCTCCTGGAAAGATGAGAACAGAGCCCTGCCCTAATCCTAACTCTGGGACACTACTTTGGGGGGGGGTGCAGGTAATATTTTTCCTGGAGCAAATTGGATTTTTTTGACAATATAAAAAGTATTATCTTTGTCCAGTTGTCCCTGGATTCCTTGAATGGATGCTTTAAATCTCCTGGAAAGATAAGAACAGAGCCCTGCCCTAATCCTAACTCTGGGACAATTACCTTTTTTTTTGGGGGGGGGGTCAGGTAATATTTTTCCTGGAGCAAATTTGGTTTTTTTGATAATATATAAAGTATTACCTTTCAATCCGGATTAAAGAAGAAATTATTTTGATATTTTGGAGCTAAACAAACCTTTAGTGTATATATTTTGAGATCTCAAAGGACAATTTGTTTAAATTGCAGCCTGCCTTTTGTAAGTAGCTTTTAAACTTAAATCTTTCCAAATCCTATGTGCCTGTCTCTGCATTCTAAATTTGGGGATCAAAGACATGTGGTTTCCAACTGATGGGATTAAAGATGTGCTCCTCCACTCCTGGATTAAAGTTTTTCTCTGTTTAGATAGAGCTTGTTTTGTATCAGGTGGCCTTGAGCTCTGGGATCTGCCTGTTTCTGTCTCTAGTGTGTTGGGATTAAGGGTGTATTCTTCCCCAATGATGTGACTAAGGGTGTGCACCATCACCACCCTGTTTCTTGTAACTCTAGAATTTATAAGACAACTAACTCTATAGTTATCCTCCTGTCTCTGCTGGAGGTAAAGGCATGGGCTAACACCATGCATTATTTTACCTTAGCTCTAAGTTTTTTCAACTCTTGGAGGTTTGTAAAACCAGGTTGAACAGCTGTCACCTTTAATTTATTTACAGTGTTTTAAACCTGTTACCTGCTTTTTAATGCCAAACCATGGAAATAGCCTATACCTCTACAAAAAAAAACCAAAAAACAAAAAAAACTTTTAAGCTGCTATCAAGTTTGTGTAATCTCTGTAGCCACCTGCAGTCTAACATTCTAATCTGAAATTAAGGCCATTTTCTTTTCATGCCAGTAAGGTAAATTATAGTTTGAAAATTTTATATTGTATTTTTATTATATTTTTAAGCTTATTAATTCTTTTCTTAAAAAAGTATTATTTATTTCTAGAACATAGTTTCCTCCCTCCTCCCCTCTTGGCCCCTCCCTTCATCTCTCCTTCCCTCCCTTCCTCCCTCCCTCCCTCCCTTCCTCCCTCCCTCCCTCCTTGTTCCTCTACTTGGTACTCTCCTTCTCCTCAGATGAGGTGGGTCCTCACATATCATACTCCCTCAGATCTTGCATCATGTGAGGCCCAAGAGCTTACACTCATACTGGAGCTTGATAAGGCACTCCCTCTAGGGTGTGGGGTTTCACTAACCCTCAGCAGAAAACAGATCAGACACCAAAGAAGACGAGTGGCCCAGATGATCCAGCCTTGCAGACTTCTTCAATAGCAATTTCCTCAAAAGTCTATAACCACAACAACTCAAAATCGCTAAGATCGTTCAGCTCCACAGACTACTCCAGCCAGATCTTCAGTAAAGTTCTGAAGATCAGCTTCTGTCTATGAACTTCATAGGACATCTAAATAGCTGAGCACAAAGGGACTGAACATCAAATGATTCTATTAACATTTTTAACCATTTTTACATTTTTATTTGGGCCCCAAACAGGTTTACTACGTCCCAAATCAGCAGGAAGTCATTTTAAGAGAACAACGTCCCATCCCCAGAAGGTGGGGAGGGTGTTCTCCCCCTTTGGTTATTTGATAGATAATAGAAAATTTTGTTATTTAGGGGAAAAGACTACAAGCTGTTAAATGGTCTTGTTAAATGGGTTTTGGAGGCTAGACCCAGGGACTTCTCTCTTTTGCTTTTCTGTATCCTCCTTTTTCTCCTATATATGAGTGAACAGACTTGAGAAAAATGGGACATAGACATAGTATAGGAAAGAACAAGAAAAAAGGACAGATTATTGAATACATCTTTATACCTTTGTATACTGATACAAAATTAATATTATATTTGGCTAAATTGGTATTGATCATTGTATATTAATGCAAATTTAAGATTGTATAGGGCTACATCGGTATTGATCTTTGTATATTGATACAAAATTAAGATTATATTTGGCCACAATGGTATTGACCCTAGTATATTAATGTAAAATTAAGATTGTATTGGGCTACATCGGTACTGATCTTTGTATATTGATACAAAATTAAGATTATATTTGGCCACAAAAAAAAAGTATTATCTTTCAATTGAGATTAAAAAAGAAATTATTTTGATATTTTGGAACTAAACAAACCTTAAAGTGTATATATTTTGAGATCTCAAAGGAAAATTCACTTTGAATTTCAGCATGCCTTTTGTGAGTAGGCTTTGAGGTTTCAAAAACCTACACAATTCCCAGTTAGCTCTCTCTTTCTATGCCTCATGCCTTACAGATGAGGATATGAGCTTTCAGTTACTGTTCCAATGTCATTCTGTTTGCCTGCTGTCATGCTCCCCACCATGATGATCATGGACTAACCCTCTGAAACTGTTACCAAACCTCCAATTAAATGTTTTCTTTTTTTTTTAATTGCCTTGGTTGTGATAATAATAGAAGAGCACCGTAAGACATCATCCATTCCTATTCCCTCATAAAAACCTTAAGACATGTGTCCCCAAGACAACAAAGATCACCCTGATGCTGCTATGAAGATGTCTCCCTGAAAAACAAAGGCTAGTGGTTTGTTCTTAGACTACAGATAAAATAAATAAGGGAGAAAACCCAAAGTTGGGTGGGTAGGTAGGTGACTATGATCAAAATACATTGTATAAAAAAATAAATAGATGCGTGCATGAAGTCTTCTGGACTCCAAGTCAACCCATCTCAGAGATACTTGTACATCAGTGGTCACTGAATGCCTTATTCACAATACCTAAGCTACAGAACCAACCTAAGTATCCAACACAGAGGAATGGGTAGAGAAAAGGAGGTAAAAATAGATATAGAATCAGACTCTTTTCAGCTTTGAGGAGGAATGAAGTTACATCATTTGCAGAAAAAATGGATACAACTGGACATATTCATATTAAATGATTCAAGCCATTTAACAATCAAGCCAGGAAGACAAACATCCTGTATTTTCTCCCATATATGATTTATAGATTTTTGTAGAGATATAAAACTCATGTGTATATATATGATATGAAAGCAGAAGAAAGTCCTAACTAGGAGGACACAAAGGGGACAAATGGGGAGAGATGAGGTAGAAAAAAAAATGACAAGGGTAGGGACAGAAATCTGCCCAAAGTATAATATATACTCAAATGAATATATTTAATAATAAAAAAGAACCATAAAGCATATGATCTTTAAAGGACTAGAGCAATATCTCAGTAGTTTAGACTACCGGCTGTTCTTCCAGAGAACCAAGGTTTAATTCCCAGCACCCACATGGCAGCTCACAACCATCTGTAACTCCAGTCCTAAGGGACCTTATACCCTCTCCTCTGTCTCCTGCACGTACTGCACACACATATGTATATAGACATACAAGCAGGCAAAAGGTACCTCTAGGTAAAATAAAAATAAATAAAATATTTTTTAAACGTTTAAATACAATCTTCAGAGCAATACCATCTTCCTAAAGGTGTGATTATTTTCTGTTGAGAGATGCCAAGAGCCTGGCGGACCCAAGTGAAGACAATAGTCACAGCTCTGCATCGATGAACTGGCCAGTCAGCCTATGACAGATGACCTCATTGCTTCGTATAGACAGGAGCCCAGGGAGAAATGAGGACAGTGGAGGGATATGAGGAAGAATGACTACATCTTATTGCAAAGTATCTCTTTCCCCAAAATAACCAAGATGAATGACTTCAACTGTGACACATGACAAAGAATTTCAGTGTAACTGAGTTGACCATGGGGGGGAGGGGGCAATGCAGCCAACACAGCAAATCACTGTGGGGAAAATCAGAAAGGAAGCCGTCCAGAACGAGAGCCCTGGAGATAAAAATCACCTCTCAGAGATATTCTGGTGGATTAAAACAAAATTCCCCTCAAGAATATCAGGCAATAATTTATGGTAGGAAAAAGCCATTATGAGCCAAATGACCTTCCATCACCATAGCAAAACACACATTTAACACGGGCTCGTTATACCTCATTTCTATCAGTTCTAGCCAGCCCTTCACTGGCTGCCAAGGTTTGGCCCCAAGAGTATTATCTGTAAGGCCAGTCCATTCTTCTCAAGGTTATAAATGTCCTGCCTGCAAAAGGGGTTAAGAAATGAAAACAGACTCCCCCACCCAACCCCTGCCCTGGGATTCCTTTCTAGACTTATCAATGGCAAGCATTCATTACTTGAGTTTCTGAGATGCTCAACCTGCCTGCCAATCATTCTTGAGGCAGAATGCAGGAACAACATTGGTTCCAAGGAACTTTTCAGCAACTGTAAGATTGTAATCAGAAAACTAAACAATCAGGGGCTGGAGAGACAGCTCGGGGGTTTAGGAGGAGGTCCTGCTCTTCAGAGGATCTAAGTTTGTATCCTAGCACCCATCTCAGGCAGTTCATAGCTGACTCTCACTCCAGCTCCAGGGGATCAGGCACCCTTATTTGGCTTCTGAGGGTGCTGCAAGGCACATACAGAAACGCATACTCAGATGCACATACATACACATACTTAAGAGTAAATGTAAACCTGTTTTCAAGAACACTTAATAATCATCTGGGAGGGATGTGTGATGCTTGACATCTGAGCCATCCCAAGGACCAGAAAGCATTTCAGATGAGTCAAAGACTGAAGGGCAAATCATGAACCCATTGATCAGGCTACTAGAGGAGAATCTGGTGGGAAGTAATAGAATCCTCCAAGAAGAGAAACTTCTGTGTGCTAACTGCAAAACTCAGAGACCAAAATAAAGTAGAGACACATCAGGCGTCAAAGACAAATAGCAAACTAAAGGAAGATCAAGTGGTAAGGATACTCTAGAGCAAAATCTACATTATTCGTATGCAAAAGACCTGTTATAAATCAATGAGAAAAATTCAACTGTATTGCTAAAACCAAGCATTAAAAACCACATAGAAATTTAACCTTTTTTTTTAAATACTTTATTTTTTTTCTTCAAGTTACATCTCAGTAACAAACCCCTCCCTATTCCCCCTTCCTAACCCGCCCTTCCACCCTCTTCCCCCCAGAAGTTTCCCCTTTCAGTCCAACAGATGGTTCCTTCTCTTATAACAGTATTATACAAAACAATAGATATAAATATGCCACATTTATGAGAGTAAATTGGCCCAGTATACCTTACTTGTTAGACTGACAAGATTTTTTTTTTAAAGTATCATCTTGCATTAAAGCGGAAAAAAGATTTGCATGGTTTATTAGTGGAAGGTGGATTGGCTTAACCTCTGAGAAAAGCAAGTAGGCATTACTTAGCTGAATTAAAATGCACATTTCACTTAATTAAATAACTAAAGTTCTAGTGGTCAGTGCTGAAATGTACCTACATGTGTGTACAACAACCAGCAGTGTTAGTGTACCACTGTTTACTGTAGCGCAAGACTACAATGACCTAAATATCTATCAGCTGAGATTTGGTCCAAAAAAATTATGGTAAATTCTGTGATAGAATACAGCATGAAGTTTCTAATATCAAGGATGTTTCTCTGTGTGACTGGGTAATTAAAACTCAAAACACACATATGAGCCCTCCATATTAGCACAAGGATATGCATGTGGTATGCTCATATGTGATCATGGATTCACAGAATATCCCTAGCAGGAAAGTTAACAAACTGCAATGGTGATTATCTCTGAGGAAAAGAAGTAGATACCTGGGAATTGAGGGAAGGAGAGATTGAAATGTTTATTTTATTTTATCACATATTCATTTATTTATTTTGGTACTAGAGGACAACTTACAGGGCTCAGTCCCCTCCTCCTTCCATGTGGGTCTTGAGGATGCAACTCTGACAGCCAGCAACTTTATTCCCTGAGCCATCTCACAGTCCCTAAACTTCAACTATAAACTTGCATAAAGAATAGGCACTGGAGACAGCCTCAATGCATTTGAATGGGAGACAAATTCCTTGGTGGGGTAAGAGTCATTACAGGGAGATGGGATGGGGGCCAGTGAGGGCCACTAGCATCACAAAAAATCAAAGAAATGCCTATTGACTGTTTGAAGGAAACTAATAGAGAGAAAGTGCTGAGAACAGAGTTGAAACCCTGGAGGTATGGGGAGCCATCTGCAGTGCCAAATTTAAACCCAATGAGAGCCCAAAATATCCCCCTACTAGATCCCGAACAGCCTTCTAAAATCACACTGATGAGCTTTTCCTTTGTTTCGGGTCTGTGCTCATCCCCAAGGCCCAATTTTTTTTTCTTGGACATTTTCTCAAGAGCTTGAAGAGATTCAAGAACATATTTGAATTGTGTTTTCATATAATCTTCAAAGAAAAATGAGTTCTAGCAGCCATAAGACCAAACGTCCTTCACAGCAGCAACCCACAATGGAAAGTATTGTTAAGGAAAACAGGCTTGCCTTTTCTGCAAGTGAGAGAAATGGATTCCTTTCAAAATGGTCCGTGCATGACATTATCTAATAAAGCCATGGCTTCAAGCATTGTCTTTTCAGAAAGAAGGGTAAGATATGAATGGTGCCTTTATCTCCCGGCAATGTCTTAGCACTGGTAACACCCACACACAGCCATGGGAAACAGATTCTTAGCTACCAATCTAATAGATGTGTATACTTTATAAGAAGCCAGTAGCATCATGTTGAGGCTGAGCTTCACCCAGTTGGACACCTCCAACCTGCCCTGCCAGTACCTTCTCCTGCCACTGTGCTTATCAGCACCCCAGTAGCCCGGGATATAGACCAGCCTCACACTCCTGCCCATGTCTTTTAAACCTACCCACTCACCTTCTTGTGAGCCCCACTCACCTTCTCCTAAACCTCACATAATATGTGACATCACTTGTGTCAGAGAACCATCACCATACACTGAACTGCTCATCCATCGTTCATCATCCCATATTCTCTCTGTCTGTTCAAGCAGAGTGTTGGACTCCTGTAAGGAAAACTCCAGAAAAAAACGCCAACCTATAATAACCCCTTATCATCATCATCTTCTACAAAGGCACTGGTATACATATTCTCTCTCTTGATTCAAAATCTATATAGTTAGGCAAACTAAAGATAAATAAGCATAGACTTCTATCCTGAAAAGGAACCCAAGTCCCAGAAAAGGGTGGTGACTGTAATTAAATCCAGTAACTGCATTTATGGCTCAGTAATAATGTCACTGTCCCTTGATTCATGTTTCATTTTGGGAAGCTGATGTTACCTGCATTTCACTGTAGTGCAAAAATAATAAATAGGAAATTCTAGAAATAGGCTGTAATTTTTAAATTATGGGCCAGTGAGATGGCTCAGCCGGTAAAGGTGCCCACTGCCAAGTGTGATGACCTGAGTTGAATACCCAGGAAACACCGTGGAAGGAGATAACCAACTTCAACAAGTTGTCCTCTGACCTCTGTGCCTGTGCAAGCACACATACACAATAAATGATACACAAATAAATGTAAAATCACGTGCTATTTGCAGCAGTATAATGAAATCTTACCCTGTTGTATTTTGTCCTTTTTGGAATATGAATTGCCTGTGGGCCCAGTGCATTCACGCTGTAGATGCTACCCACCCACTAATCATTTAGCAGCTATGTAGGTTCTCAAAGAGACTGCCTTCAGTAACATGGCCCCAAAGCAACAGGAGCATTGCTGGCAAGACCCCAATGTCAAGGAAAAGTTGTAGAGTTCTTCCTTCCCTTGAGAAAGCTGAAGAACAATAAAACATTTTGATAGAAAGAGACCACGTTCATACACTTTCTGGTATAAAGTACTGTTAGATGCGTTTTGTTTTCATTGTTTTTAATTCCCTTACTCTGTCTTATTTATAATTAAATGTTATCTTAGGTGTCTGAGTATAGGAAAACAAGAGCACACACACAATTCTGTGATATCCAGAGTTTTAAGCATCCCTTGCAAGTCTGGGAATGTATATTCCCGAGAGACAGAGGGTCTACTCCAAGCTCTAGTCTGTCTTGCTTCAAGATGATATGGGGTCCTTTTTTATGTTTATATAAGTTTATATATGAAAATGTTTTTATATAAGAAAAAATACATGTTTTTATTATTCCTTAAAATTATTCCTTAAAACTCAACTGTTTTTTCTTTGTTAGTCTGTATGTGTGTGTGCGCACCTGCGTGCATGCATGCGTGCGTGCCTGTGTGTGTGTGTGTGTGTGTGTGTGTGTGTGTGTGTGTGTGTGTGT
>CAJQZJ010032716.1:4278689-4297919 GCA_907164525.1 Lophiomys imhausi
ACACACACACACACACACACACACACACACACACACACACACACACAGTGTAGTTATACTGGTAGAGAAAATACAGTGTCCACTTCATCCTGGGGCCTGCTCCTATTGTGATGTCACTTGTAGCAACCTCTGCCTGTTTCCCAATCTCTTTTCGCTGGAGGAAAGAACGGATCAAACCTAATGTAGTCTTGTTAATCTAGCTTTCTCAAAACGGTGGTCTGAAAAACTCTGAAGGGGTTATAGAAATTGAACTGTGTATCTGTGAAATTCTCACATCAAATTACTTTTTTAAAATAGCCAGGCTAATGTCTCCCATGGCATAGGAACTTCCTAAGCCAAAGTGGGACCTGCCACTGGCCCAGGGAGAAGGAAGTTAATGATGAGAGGTGGGAGCCAATGACTGTTGGGACTCCTCCAGTTATTAATGACAGCAATAATGGTGATGATAAGAATATCTATTGGATTTCAGCAAAGTCCTAATTACAATATGATCACAGCGGAGGACACACTTCTAACAAAGCAGCTTGAGTAAGGATGGGCTCACTCATTCTGGGCCTGTTGGCCACACTTCTGGTCTGGCTCAATAGAAGTTGCTTCCTGTCTGCTTGTTGGAGAAGATTAGTAAGCAAGGCCCAGATGAGAAGTACCCTTTCAAATACCATTTTTTTTTGGTTGTTGTTTCTTCTTCTTCTTTTTTTTTTTGCTGGCCAACTTTTAGTCTTTTTTTAAATTTTTTATACTTTATTTTTTTATTTCTTCAAGTTACATCTCAGTCACAATCCCTTCCCTACTCCCCCTTCCTGTCCCACCCTTCCACCCTCTTCCCCACAACAGCTCCCCCTTTCAGTCTAACAAATGGTTCCTTCTCTTACAAAAGTAAATACTATACAAAAAAACAGAAATAAATTTTCCACATTTATGAGAGTTAAATGGCCCAGCATATATTCCCAATGTCCAGTCCATACATATTTGGCCCCTGACTTTAACATTCTACCATCTAACCATCTCCATGAGTTTAAAGTTCTATATCTGACTCAGCTTTCATACTAACTTGCATCACAATTTTAAAAACATCTTCTTAGATCCAGAACACACTTTTGATTCCTAAACAACTCAAAATTTAACTATGAGACTCTAGCTATCTATTCTTCAACCACCTCAGAGACCTGAGAGGGATAAATATATCTGATTATGTAGGAAATACAGGGCCTGCATCATCCAAAACTAAGAAATGACGTATCAGTGGCTGCCTGGACAGTTCCCGTTTTCTCTCCATACGTTACAGCATCAATCTTCAGCCTTTTGGTCCCGTTTCTCTGACAGACATTGATTGTAGAGCAGGAATTATGAAGGACTTACCTACCCTGTCTTGGCAGAGCTAGGCTGTCGACTTACCTGCTTCCAAGGCTGAAAAAGCTTTTGACAAAATACAGCACCCTTTCATGATAAAAGTCTTAGAGAGATCAAGCATACAAGGACCATATTTAAACATAATAAAGGCAATTTGCAGCAAGCCAATGGCTAACATCAAACTAAATGGAGAGAAACTTAAAGCATTTCCTCTAAAATCAGGAACAAGACAAGGCTGCCCACTCCATATCTCTTCAACATAGTACTTGAAGTTTTAGCTAGAGCAATAAGACAACTAAAAGAGATCAAGGGGATACAAATTGGAAAGGAAGAAGTCAAAGTATCCCTATTTGCAGATGATATGATAGTATACATCAGTGACCCCAAAAATTCCACCAGAGAACTTCTACAGCTGATAAACTCCTTCAGCAAGGTGGCCGGATACAAAATTAATTCAAAAAAATCAGTAGCCCTTCTTTACACAAAAGATAAATGGGCTGAGAAAGAAATAAGGGAATCAACACCCTTCACAATAGCCACAAATAATATAAAATACCTGGGGGTAACTCTAACCAAGCAAGTGAAAGACCTGTATGATAAGAACTTCAAGTCCCTGAAGAAAGAAATTGAAGAAGATATCAGAAGATGGAAAGATCTCCCTTGTTCATGGATAGGTAGGATCAACATAATAAAGATGGCAATCTTACCAAAAGCAACATACACATTCAATGCAATTCCTATCCAAATACCAACTCAATTTTTTACAGATCTGGAAAAAAAAATTCTCAACTTCATATGGAATAACAAAAGACCCAGAATAGCTAAATCAATCATGTACAATAACAGAACATCTGGAGGTATCACCATCCCAGATTTCAAGCCGTACTACAGGGCAATAGTAATAAAAACAGCATGGTACTGGTATAGAAATAGACCAGTTGACCAATGGAATCGAATTGAAGACCCAGAAATAAACCCACACACCTATGGTCACTTAATTTTTGATAAAGAAGCCAAAAACATACAATGGAAAAAGGAAAGCATCTTCAATAAATGGTGCTGGTCTAACTGGATGTCAACATGTAGAAGAATGCAAATAGATTCATACTTATCACCCTGTACAAAACTTAAGTCTATGTGGATCAAGGACCTCAACATAAATTCAGACACACTAACATTAATAGAAGAGAAAGTGGGGAAAAGCCTTGAACTCATTGGCACTGGTAGCAACTTCCTGAACAGAACACCAATAGCTCAGGCACTAAAACAAACAATCAATAAATGGGACCTTATAAAATTGAAAAGCTTCTGTAAGGCAAAGGACACTGTCCTTAGAACAAAACGACAGCCTACAGACTGGGAAAGGATCTTCACCAACCCAACATCCGATAGAGTGTTAATATCCAAAATATATAAAGAACTGAAGAAATTAAACACAAAAAAATCAAATAATCCCATCAATAAATGGGGTACAGAGATAAACTGAGAACTCACAGAAGAGGAATCTCTAAAGGCTGAGAGGCATTTGAGGAAATGTTCAACATCTTTGGTCATCAGGGAAATGCAACTTAAAACAACTCTGAGATTCCATCTCACACCTGTCAGAATGGCTAAGATCAAAAACTCAAATGATAGCACATGCTGGCAAGGATGTGGAGAAAGGGGAAAACTCCCCCATTGCTGGTGGGACTGCAAACTTGTGCAACCACTTTGGAAATCAATCTGGAGTTATCTTAGAAAATTGGGAATAAATCTACCTCAAGACCCAGCCATACCCCTCTTGGGCATATATCCAAAAGATTCGAAACGAAACCACAAGGACATTGCCTCAACAATGTTCATAGCAGCTTTATTTGTAATAGCCAGAAACTGGAAACAACCCAGATGTCCTTCAACTGAAGAATGGTTAAAAAAAAACTGTGGTACATTTACACAATGGAATACTACACAGCTATCAGAAACGAGGAAATCATGCAATTCGAAACCAAATGGATGGAACTAGAAAAGCTCATCCTAAGTGAGCTGACGCAGTCCCACAAAGATAAACATGGTATGCATTCCCTTATAAATGGATATTAACCACACATCAGAGGATAACTATCCTACAACCCACACACCCAAATAGATAGGAACCTAGCATATCTATACTAGGAAAAATTCTACCCACCAGTGAGTCATGGAATCTGCTGTAGGTTAGTGGAACACCACACCCTAGATGGTGTGCCTTATCAAGCTCCAGTACAAGTGGAAGCTCTTGGCCCTCACATGACACAAGATCTGAGGGAGTATCATATGTGAGGGCCCACCTCATCTGAGGAGAAGGAGAGTACCAAGTAGAGGAACAAGGAGGGAGGGAGGAAAAGAGGGAGGGAAGGAAAGAGGGAGGGAAGGAGAAAGGAAGGGAGGGGCCAGGAAGGGAGGAGGGAGGAAACTATGTTCTAGAAGTAAATAATACTTTTTAAAGAAAAGAGTTAATAAACTTAAAAATATAATTAAAATACAATGTAAAATTTTCAAACTATAATTTACCAAAGGTATAATTGCCTTACTGGCATGAAAGGAAAATGGCCTTAATTTCAGATTAGAATGTTAGACTGCAGGTGGCCACAGAGATTGCACAAACTTGATAGCAGCTTAAAAGTTCTTTTTTTTTTTTTTTTTTTTTTGTAGAGGTATAGGCTATTTCCATGGTTTGGCATTAAAAAGCAGGTAACAGGTTTAAAACACTGTAAATAAATTAAAGGTGACAGCTGTTTAACCTGGTTTTACAAACCTCCAAGAGTTGAAAAAACTTAGAGCTAAGGTAAAATAATGCATGGTGTTAGCCCATGCCGTTACCTCCAGCAGAGACAGGAGGATCACTATAGAGTTAGTTGTCTTATAAATTCTAGAGTTACAGGAAACAGGGTGGTGATGGTGCACACTCTTAGTCCCATTATTGGAGAAGAATACACCCTTAATCCCAACACACTAGAGACAGAAACAGGCAGATCTCAGAGCTAAAGGTCAGCCTGATACAAAACAAGCTCTAAACAGAGAAAAACATTGATCCAGGAGTGGAGGAGCATATCTTTAATCCCATCAGTTGGGAACCACATGTCTTTGATCCCAAAACTTAGAATGCAGAGACAGGCACATAGGATTTGGAAGGATTTAAGTTTAAAAGCTACTTACAAAAGGCAGGCTGCAATTCAAACAAATTGTCCTTTGAGATCTCAAAATATGTACACTAAAGGTTTGTTTAGCTCCAAAATATCAAAATAATTTCTTCTTTAATCTGGATTGAAAGGTAATACTTTATATATTGTCAAAAAACCAAATTTGCTCCAGGAAAAATATTACCTGACCCCCCCCCAAAAAAAAAGGTAATTGTCCCAGAGTTAGGATTAGGGCAGGGATCTGTTCTTATCTTTCCAGGAGATTTAAAGCATCCATTCAAGGAATCCAGGGACAACTGGACAACGAAAACCTCAGAAGAAAACAGATCAGACACCAAAGAAGACGAGTAGCCCAGATGATCCAGCCTTTCAGACTTCCTCAATAGCAGTTTCCTCAAAAGTCTACAACCACAACAACTCAAAATCACTAAGATCGTTCAGCTCCACAGAGTGCTCCAGCCAGAACTTCAGTAAAGCTCTGAAAATCAGCTTCTGTCTATCAACTTCGTAGGACATCTAAATAGCCGAGCACAAAGGGACTGAACATCAAATGATTCTATTAACATTTTTAACCATTTTTCCTTTCTTATTTGGGCCCCAAACAGGTTTACTATGTCCCAAATCAGCAGGAAGTCATTTTAAGAGAACAACGTCCCATCCCCAGAAGGTGGGGAGGGTGTTCCCCCCCACTTTGGTTATTTGATGGATAATAGAAAATTTTGTTATTTAGGGGAAAAGACTACAAGCTGTTAAATGGTCTTGTTAAATGGGTTTTGGAGGTTAGACCCAGGGACTTCTCTCTTTTTCTTTTCTGTATCCTTCTTTCTCTCCTATGTAGGAGTGAACAGACTTGAGAAAAATGACACATAGACATAGTATAGGAACGATCAAGAAAAAAGGACAGATTATTGAATATTGCCTTATACCTTTGTATATTGATACAAAATTAATATTATATTTGGCTAAATTGGTACTGATCATTGTATATTAATGCAAAATTAAGATTGTATTGGGCTACATCAGTATTGATCTTTGTATATTGATACAAAATTAAGATTATATTTGGCCACAATGGTATTGGCCCTTGTATATTGATGTAAAATTAAGATTGTATTGGGCTACATCAGTATTGATCTTTGTATATTGATACAAAATTAAGATTATATTTGGCCACATTGGTATTGATCTTTGTATATTGATACAAAATTAAGGGTAACGCTTCTTAAAGGTATTGTTCCTAGTAATGCTTAAAAATGAAATGTAAAGTTTTGACTTCTTGCTACCAACCGTCATAAACTGTTTAGGATAATTAAGAAATGCAAACTAATAGTCATGAAAACATGTCATTTTGTTAGTTACTGTGACAGTCTATCACAGTTATTTTCTAAGCTACTCAGAAATCAAGTTGCTAAGAGACAAGCAATATTTGCTTATCTAAATATAAGAGATAAATAGGGCATCTTCAAAAACCTCAAGAGATCTGCAGAATATGGCATTCAAAGATGTTTTCTTAACTTAAGATTTTTTGATATCGAGACATGTCAGCTCCTGACAGCACCCCCTATTCTATTCCAAGTAGAAGATGAGCATCAAAGAATCTCCAGTGTGAGATGATTGAATTGGTGGTAAGCCTTTCTCTTGACAAGAAAAACCCCTTGCTTCAACTGTAGACAGACTGCTGTCCAAAAAGGACAAAACCTGGAAGCAGGTAAGTCGACAGCCTAGCTCTGCCAAGACAGGGTAGGTAAGTCCTTCATAATTCCTGCTCTACAATCAATGTCTGTCAGAGAAACGGGGCCAAACGGCTGAAGATTGATGCTGTAATGTATGGAGAGAAAATGGAAACTGTCCAGGCAGCCACTGGTATGTCATTTCTTAGTTTCCCTCTCAGGTCTCTGAGGTGGTTGAAGAATAGATAGCTAGAGTCTCATAGTTAAATTTTGAGTTGTTTAGGAATCAAGAGGGTGCTCTGGATCTAAGAAGATATTTTTAAAATTGTGAGGCAAGTTAGTATGAGAGCTGAGTTAGATATAGTACTTTAAACTCATGGAGATGGTTAGATAGTAGAATGTTAAAGTTAGGTGCCAAATAAATATGGACTGGACATTGGGAATGTATGCTAAGCCATATAACTCTTATAATTGTGGCCTATTTATTTCTGTTGTTTTGTATTGTATTTATAGTTATAAGAAAAAGAGCCATTTGTTGGACTGAAAGGGAGAGCTGTTGGGGGGAAAAAGAAACACCTTGAACTAAAAAAAAAGAAAGGCGAAGAGGATGGGGGGTTGAGGGGGAGGAGGGTGGAAGGGTGGGACTGGAGGGGGGAGTAGGGAGGGGATTGTGATTGAGATGTAACTTGAAGAAATAAAAAATAAATTATTAAAAAAAGAGTAGGCTGCTTCTGAACATCTACTGGCATTTATTAGCAAAGCCTTGATATTAGGACTCTTCAGAACTACACTGTGTGGGAAAAGAGAAATAGATTACAGAAGGCAAGGGCTTCTCTGGTTTCTTCCCACATTCCCAGTGGTTTGGCTCACCCACCCACACAGAAACAGAAATCCAGCACTTCGGTGACCTCACGTCTTCTCAGTTAGTATATTAAAGGATAGAAAGGAAGAATGGAATGGCAATTAGGGAGACAACATCTGGAGTAAGGAAAAATTGGGCTTAAATTCCACCTCCACCCTTTCCTTACATATGATCCTGGTGGAGAAGGTTAGACTTCTTTCTAGTCTTCTTTTTTATTTGTAAAATAGTCCATGATAGTATTTTCCTTGCAGATATGTTGGAAGAATAAAATATGATAATAAAAGAAAGCTTCATAATGTAATGGTACTACAAGGACTGAAAATGCAGTTCCACGGTACAGTGTTTGTGTATCATATACAATGCCTCGTGTTCAGTGGCCAGACCCAATAAATACATATACAGATCAATAAATCCTAGTGTTTACTGAGTGCAAACTGTGTCAAGATCCTTCTATAGAATCTTATGCTTCACTACAATCTAGCCCAAATATTCCATTAGTTCGGAATAACTGAGTAATGGGCTGATGTCACACAATTTCAAATCATAACTAATTGGGGATGGGACAGAGTGTCCTGGTATTGCTTTTTGTGTCATAAACTCCTCAATGATTCAGACTATTTTGTATGTTTGACATGCTTAATTTGGGAGTAAAACTAAGCAGGATGAGACACTGTTCTCACCTTCATGGAGCATTTGGTTTTATTGTTTAGACAAGATGTAGGCACTTGGTGAGTTATTTCTCGGATCTCCACAGTGCTCAACTTTCTCCCTCACATCTGTTTTCCAAAGCCCTGTTTCCATGACTCAGTGTTAACATTATTAGCCATCAAAACATTAGTTAGAAATTCCAAAGAGGATTCAACCTGATTGGACCAGTGTGAAATTGTACACTGTCCACTCAAGTAAGTGCTTTCCACAGACACTTGGTGTTTTCTGCCTGACATCAGACATCCTTCTGCACTTATCAGCATTACAGCTTTACTCTGGAGCCTCCAACTCTCCATCAATTTGCTTTAAAGAGAATTGACTCCATTCCAGGATGTGATAGGGGAGCGTAGAGGGGGGAACTAATTTTGACTCAGGCTTGGCTGATCAAACAAGGGATTCTCTAATCTAAGCAATTGGTTGGGAGATCAGAACCTCAAAGGTTTGTCTGAAGCTGGTAAGAGAACACCATCGTGATTTCCCTTGGGTTGGATAGCAGGAAGGAGTTTCCAGGATGTTCTGGTTTCCTTTCTGTTGTAGTTTTAAAAAAAAAAAAAAAGGCGCCCTAGCCAAAAGCAATTTAGGGGAAGAAAAAGGTGTATTTGGCTTACACGTTCAGGGCACCATCCATCCATCATTGAGGGAAGTCGGGGCAGAAGTGCAATCAAAAGCTTGCAGGGGAAACCATGGAGGAACATTGTTTGCTTGCTCAATCTCTGGCTTGCTCACAGTTACGTACCTAACTAGCTTTCTTACCCAGCCCAGGACCACCTGCCTAGGCATGATGCCACCCACAGTGGGCTAGGCCCCCTGCATCAAATTAACAATCAAGACAGTCCCCCTAAAGACATGCCTACAGGCCAATGGGATAGACAGTTGCTCAGCTGAAACATCTCTCTGCTGATTTTAGCATGCATCAAGTTGGCAAAGTAGGACACAGACCATCATATGGACCCTGGGATTAAAGCCAGTATGACAAGAGGCAGATATGAGAAATGAAAAGAAACCAAGTCCTCATCAGTCTGTTGAGTCAGTGGCCACAACACTGATGAAGCATACCATGGGAAAATGAAAAATGGTCACCATTCCACACAAGCCCCTTCTTTGTTTAATCTAGTCTTTGTTAGGGATGTTTCCTTTTCAGTCAAATAAAGTGCTTGTGTTATTAACTGCAGCTACCAACTATGATCATTCTTCTCTGTTTCTCATACTTTGAGAAACATCTCTCCAGAGTTGATATTGTTCTCCAAAAAAAAGAGAATGAACAAAAACTTACAGCAAAACCTGAGAATAAACCAAACAAAATTCACAAAGGTAACTCCCACCATATAAGGCATAATGTTGACCTCAGCACCTAACAGGTATCAATTCCTTCTCTGTCTATTCTATGAGGTCACATAGGAACAAGACTTCATGGGCAAGTAGGATCAAAAGTAAGCTAATTTGTTATCCCTGTGTTTGTTTGAATAAGTTTGGCCCCCATAGACTCATGTGTTTGAATGCTTGGCCCTTAGGGAGTGGCACTATAAGGGGGTGTGACCTTGGAGTAGGTGTGGCCTTGTTGAAGGAAGTATGTCACTGTAGGGGTGGGCTTTGAGGTCCCCTAAGCTCAAGGAGCCCAGTATGACAGTTTCCTCCTAGCTGCCTTCAGATCAAGATGCAGAACTCTGGGCTCCTCCAGCACTATGTCTGCCTGCACGCTGCCATGCTTCCTCCATGATGATAATGGACTAAACCTCTGAAACTGTCAGCCAGCTCCAACTAAATGTTAGTCTTTATAAGAGTTACCTTGGTCATGGTGTCTCTTCACAGCAATGAAAATCCTAAGACAATACCATGGCAACTAAGTTGAGAAAGGTAAATGCTAAAACATCTTCCTCTGTGGGTCAGCAGGATCCTTGAGAAATTCACCTCATGTTTTTCCTTCTAGTCTTTTTTTTTTCCTTTCCTTTCCCTCTCATGCATTAAGATACCAAGCTCTGTGCTTTCTTGTCCAAGTAACTGTAGAACTGATTCTTCTCTGGTCTTTGTCTTCAAACACCTACACTGGTCATGGAAACTTCAAGCATGCGTTTTTTTCATTTTGGACTCACCAGAATAATTTTAAATATTTGAACCAATATTTTATCCCCGGGAGATTACTCATAAAATCTAGATTTTTTTTTCTTGAAGAATTAGAAGATCCAACAACACAAAACAACATGGCTTTCATAAGCCAGAACTGGTAGTCCTCTCTACTCAGACCAAATGATTTCTAGTGTATTGAACTCCTACCTAATGGCATGACTACACTAACTGACCTCCACGGCCATTTGGGTTTGCAATTGTTGGTCTCACTCTATGGAGGACAATATGCCAGGAGTCCTGAAGAGATAGGAGTTGATGGTAACTCTGCTCTAATAGACCCAAGAAGAGAAAAATCTCAAAAGACTAAAAAGGTCTTGAAGACCAATAAAAGTGTAAGAGAGGCCTTTGGAGCCAATAAGCCAAGTGGGACAGTTCCACAGAGATGGTACAACTTGAGCCAAGAATGGCTACAGAGATCTCTGCTTAGACAGTGATTTTCTTGTTTCCATTATGACTCAAAAGTCAGAGAACCAGGAAACATACCATGTGACCTGGATTGATGGATATCTCAGTATTCAAGGCACAGCGACATTCTCTGTCCCAGGACCCTCCCATGTGCCATGACTCTACTGCATCCCTTAATCCTTCTGGAGGCACAGAGAGAGAAACTTTCAAGGAATAATCAGGATTGAACTTCTAGTCTAACTGGGACAACAGACCCTGAGCTGTTTTGAAGGAAAAAAAAAAAGCCAGACTGTTTCTTAAATTCATGAGACTAAAAGCTGCTGCTATGTTAGGTCACAGATTGTGACCTGCTCTAGAAGGTCACACACACACACACACACACACACACACACACACACACACACACATTTTTTTCATGTTTGGATTTTTGCTTGTTTTGTTTCCATACTCCTGGGTGGGTTTCATCTGACAGTCGTTCCCATTTGTATTGTTCCTATGACTACCATGACCTTGAGCTAGAAAGGCCCACATTTTACAGTGTCTTCAGACTCAGGATGTTTGGCCATTCCTGTTTCTCTGATGGGGACACTGTGATCCAGAAATGGAGCAAGAGTCAACACATTCCTCGCATACTAGAAGAAGCCCAGATGATAGCTTCCGAGCTGACAATAAGAGTTCAACTGAGGCAAGGGTGCAGAATGGGTGGGAAAGTGGCTCCCTGGGAGCTGTCCCGGGCACCAGTGTATCCCCTGGTGACTCAGGAACTAAAGTCTCCACCTGGCCATCAAGAGCAGCAGTTTCCATGGAGAATGGAGGAAGTGCAAATCAAGGCTCTGCTCCCTACCAGTTTCCTACTTAAGAAGCCTCAGTACCCACATCCCCATTCTATCAGGGAGATTCCAGGAGATAAAGAATAAAAAGTTTCTATCCTATTCACAGTAAGAACCTAACTGGAGGTTGGACTTTAAAATAAAAATTCTTGTTTTTAATGGGAAACAGCCCAGGAGCCCTGGGAATGCAGAATCCGAATAATGAAGCCAGCTAAATCAACATCTGTCCAGTGATTTCATCTATAGAACATACGTTTAAAAGAGAACACCGACCCAGTGCCAGCATGTGGCCATTCCAGACTTGACTCAATCCAAAGTAAATACAGATTTAACCTTCTCTGCCCCAAAAGCCAGGACTTTTTGTGCTCAAGGAAAATGGAGGCCACTATTTTCTAGATTTGCATATGAAAGTAACTGCACAAGGACAACTATCAATTGTTCCAGATAACAAGGAGCCAAGCAAAATTCCCAAATCAAGCATTCCAGAGGAAGCAAAGAGTTAGGCCAGACCAGCAGACACAACTGTGGAGACCATGGTCCCATTCAGCATTCCATTAATCTCTTCGTAGTGAAAATTTTGGAATTTTAGTTTCTTTAAAAAACACAGAAATATTATAAGAACATGTTTTCATTTTAATCCCAGGTGTGGGGATATGGAGCTGCTTCACATTGTCCACAGCAGCTGACTATGATTTGCCTCATGCTCTAGCAGAGGCATGATTTTGCCAGTTGCAGAGAGTTTCTGTGATTGTGTGACATTTGTAATTCTGGGGAGCTTTCAGAGGATATATAAATGCTAGAGCCCCAGTAATGGGTTGATGGTGTTTGTTGGTTGTTGTTGGTTGCTGTTAGTCACAGTTTGTTAAGTAGTTGTGTGCAAAGAAGAAATAATAATATGAAGAAATTAGATATCCTAATAGTGAAGATCAAACTTGCCCCTAGGAGCTCAGGGTCCTAATCAGTAGGAAGTAGTCTAACGATGGCATAGCTCCCTTTCTGACCCCTGACTTTATTCAGGGATCTCTGTCCTTTCCTCTCTGTCCTTTTTTCTCTCATATCTAATGTTAAGGGATTGGAAAGGAAGAAGAAAGGGGGGTGGAGAAGGGTAGAAGAAAGAAGAACCCACAAAGTAGCAAACTCTGGCTACATCTCTTTGTTGTTGTATTAAAGTACATCCTCCTGGTGGGACACCTAATACTTCATGATGTCCTTTTGATGTCCATGGTCTCAAAGTAAGCTATGTTCTATCTCAACTAACTTTAGACCAGTGATTCTCATCTTTTCTGATGCTGTGCCCCTTTGATACCATTCCTCATGCTGTGGTGACCCCAACCATAAAATTATTTCTGTTGCTACATTGTAACTGTAATTTTGCTACTGTTGTGAATCATAATGTAAATATCCGATATGCAGGATTTCTGATATGCAACCCCCAAGGGGGTTCCAAGCAGTTGAGAACCTTTGCTTTAGGTCCTCTGAACCTTCATGTAACACTCCTGCCCCTAGTTTAAACCTGCTAAATGGTCCTTTCTCTTGAGACTTTGCCTTCTTCTCACTAATCTGTAAGTTTAATTTCATCAAAAGTATTTCAAATAGCAAAGGAGGTTGTCTCTTCATTCAAATCTACATTTTAAAAAGACTTCGTATACTCCTATGAGGAAGTATGACAGTAGTCCTGCCTCAAGAATGACTAAAATAATGGTGCTATGCAGTTATAGCTAGAGTTGTGGTTCAGTTGTCAACTGGAAGATTTAAACGAAAGGCATAAACTGCACCAGTACAGAGTCACACACCAGGACAGCATGTCCTACAACTCTGTCCAAGTATCATAGCTAGGCCAAGTCCCAGACAGAGCAACTGCAAAGAAACACAGGGAGAGAAACCATGAACCATGGGAAACACCACTTGTAAAGTCACGTGGCCTTTAGTCTTATACCAGGCAAACTCTTAGATACCAGAGAATCTCCTTCAAATTAACACCCAAGATCCCTCAAATGCATTTATTTCTTTATAACATCATCTGGGATTTCTGAAACTTCTGTGATCTAAGGAGTGTTGCCTCAGATTTCCAGCTGTGTCGTGGGGAAAGCCCTACATCTCCTGGAAATTCCTGTGGTTTCCTAGAGTTTAGGCTCATCTCTCCACTATCAAGCTCTCAAGTGCAGGGGACTGACTCTACTAAAAGAATCCAGACAGGAAGTTCAACTTCTCCTCTGCTTGCATCTTCTTGGAAAGTATCTGATAAGGGATGATATTTCATTGAGGGTTTGAGAGAAAACAACAACACATACCCTCCAGCAAGCCAATTTGGACCCCGTAGTCAATGACCTGTACTGAGCCTCTGAGATCAACATTGCCATCCATGGTGGTGCACTCCACATAACTGACTGATTCCCCACCACTGGACATCCCCAGCTTTGAGTGTGACAGTGGCACTGCTAGTGTGGTTGGGGTACTTAGTTCACTGCACATAAAGAAAGAGAACAAAAGTATAAAATCCCAGCTCTCATTCCTATCATAGCTAACTTGAACTCACAAACTTAATAAAAGTACCCTGTCAAGCTCAAGAGTCTCACGGGTGCGCCTGCTACTCACATTCTGCTGAATGCACACAGAATCCAATCGCCCTCTTCTCTGTGCCTGTGCCCTATAAAGAGTGCAGCTTTCGGAGCTCATCAGAGAAGTTTCTTTGGTCAGTAGGTGGTGGTTAATGCAGATACTCACAACTCATCAAAGAACAGAGATAGTAGCCACCACAAACCGGACATCTATAGCATACTCTGCCCACCAAGGCTTGTCAGGGACCATGGCAGAGGAGAGGGGGAAAAAGATTTTAAGACCCAGAAGTCAGAGAAGAGCAGAACAAAACAATTTCTTCTGACATGATTGCTGCGCTCACAAAGCAAATGTGGTTTCCTACACAAGTTCAAGCCAGTAAACATTCGAGCATGGAGTACAAAGAGGTCTATGAGCCTCACTTGGTGGCTTCAGGAGGAAAGAGGAACCAGTTGTATTTTGTTTGCTTGTTTGTTTGTTTGTTTGTTTGTTTTTCCAGATAGGGCTTCTCTGTGTAACAGTACTGGCTGTCCTGGACTCACTTTGTAGACAAGGAGAGCCTTGAACTCATAGAGATCCGCCTGCCTCTGCCTCCCCAGTGCTGAGATTAAAGGGTGTGCCATCACATTTGGCCAGGAGTCAGTTCTATTTAAGGATATGGTTCCTGGTAGGTTGACCATGACTCACTGGATGTCTCCATACCCAGGAGTATATAGGCAGTACAAATGGAGTCTATGGGTTGTTTTTTAAGAGGACAGGAGGTTGAAGGGGGGTAAAGAGGTGGGAGTGGTGGATCTGAGAAGACTTGGGGGTAGTTGGAGTGAATATGATCAAAATACATTGCATAAGACTCTAATAAAAATTATAAAGGTAAGTAGAAGGCAGTAAGACTCTGGAAGGAATCTAAATTGAGAATCCTTCCCAACCTTCATTTAAATTGATGCTGCAAATAAAAAAATAAAATAAAAACTAATTTTCACAGACCATGGAGTTCCTACCTATGGCAAAACTTTGAGCAGACACCAAACCATGAGTAAATGAACCCATACTTTGTGTCTTGGGTCAGAATAAAATGTACAAATGCGTTTTTATGATGTCCTGATACAGACATTTTTTTCATCAACTATGCAACTGCCCTTGTCATATCAGATTAGAGACATTCTAAATCTTAACAATTCAAACTTGACAGACCCAGGTGGTTTCTCAGAGCCCATATTCTTATATTTTTGGTTGTGAGCTTAACCTTTAACGGCTGAGCCATCTCTCCAGCCCAGAGCCCATATTCTTAACTGGGAATTTATGGACAGTCTAAAAAGGGTCTGAGAAATCCCTTCAGATATACTCAAACCATTGCATTCGCATGGGAGTATGCAGCATCTGAGTTGTGACTTCCAGGCTGCTGCCTTCAGATGGGTGTGACTGTCCCAGTTTACCCTGAAAGTCCTACATTGTACAGATGCCCAAAAATCCCAGTTAACCTGGTGGTTGGTTATAGTGTAAGACTGGTAGATAAAATATGGAACAGATCACAGAGGTGAATTTGAACTTCAGGTAAATAATGAGTAACATTTAGTACAAGTATGCCTTGGTCCATTCTTACAACTAATCTAAGCAGCTGGCACACAGCTGCAACCCCAGAACTCAGGAGGCAGAAGGATCATGGCCAGCCTCCACTATAGCATGCATAGTGAGTTATAGGCTAGCCAGGGCTGCATAGTAAGACCATGTATTTGCAAAACTATATTTGTCTAAAATTCATATTTAAGGGATGGAAAGATGGCTCAGCAGTTAAGAGCACTTGTTGCTCTTATAGAGGACCAGGGTTAGAGTCCTGGAACCTCACATGGCAGCTCACAACTGTCTCTAACTCGGCCCCAGAGGGTCTGACACCTTCTGACCTCTGCAGGCACCAGACATGGTACAAAAACAATCATGTAAGCCAAGCCCTTAAACATGTAAAACAATAAGATAAAAACATCTAAAAAGTTAATTCAAATTTAATTTGGTATCTTGGATTTTTATTTAAATAATCTAACACCCCTACCCAAATACAGTAATTAATACTAGCAGTAGTATTTTTTTTTTTTTTTTGGTTTTTCGAGACAGGGTTTCTCTGTGTATCTTTGGCTGTCCTGGACTCACTTTGTAGACCAGGCTGGCCTTGAACTCACAAAGATCCGCCTGCCTCTGCCTCCCAAGTGCTGGGATTAAAGGCGTGCGCCACCACCGCCCGGCTAGGAGTAGTATATTAATAACAGTAAAAATGACAGTAACTAGCAATTACTGACTGCTTCCTTTGTGTCACACATTTCTTAATCATAACTACATCCCAGCAAGTTTAGATTATCACTGCTTCCCTTCTTCGTATGTGGTGAATAAAGAATAGGGAATAAAATAGATTATCCAATATCACATAGTCAATGGCAAAGGTCAGGTGAAAATCCACAAAAATTTTCCATGCAAAAGGAGAGCATTGGGAATAGTGAGGCGGATTGCCAGGTAAAGGCCTCTGAGTCAACCCTCATGGCCTGAGTTCGATCCCTAGGACCCATGTAGTGGAAGGAGAGAACCAACTCCACAGTTAGTTTCTGCTATCCACAGGCACACATCAGGGGATGCACATGGCATCCCCTGATACCACACATATGTATACACACACACACACACACACACACACACACACCAAAACAAGTGAAAATGGAGGAAAAGCTATACCTCAAAATGTCAAATATGGCTGTTTGCCATCTAAAGTCTTCTTCTTCCCACTCTTGAACTCAGAGACTTATCCTGAGCCTCTGAGTGCCCTTCAGAGCAGTGTGTGGAGGCTTACACACACACACTGCACAGCCTCACTGCTTGACAAGCATCCTGCTTCCCCATCTCGGCTCTCACTCCCCCACTTTTCTCACGGGTGTTTATCAGCCTTGCCCTGAAGACTCTCAGCCCACAGAGTTAACAGTGGCTCCAACACCAGCTGAAATCCATTTACTTCCCAGAGCAGCTTCCTGTTCCCCTAAATCTGTTACCACTATGATCAAATATCCTGTAGGTTGTACTGGGACTCACATGGAGGTGACTAACTGCCTGGAACTACGGAAGTACAAGGCTGTAGGAGGTAGAGTGCTATTAAAAAAAAAATAGTCTCTGGAAAAACAAGATAGCTGATCATCTACCACTCCAGAAGATCAACATGTACTTTTTTGGAAAATTGTGTGTGTGTGAAGGGATTTGAAGAGTTAAGAAAGACTGCTCTTTCAGAGGACCTAGAATCGACTCCCAGAACCCACAGAGTGGTTCACAATTGTCTCTACTCCAGTTCTAGGGGAATCTGATGCTGCTTTCTGGTGGCTGGAGGCCAGGCACACATAAATAGGCATATACACAGGCATGTAAAGGTGTGAGCATGTGTGTGTGTATCCTGAGACAAAGTAGGATGTCGGGAATCTTCCTGAAGCACACTGTTTTAGCTAAGCTTCATGGTCATAGAAATCCCAAATCTACCTGTCTGTGCCCTCACACAGTAGGTATACAAGTATATGCTACAATGCCCTGTTCTTTATATGGATGCAGGAGATCCAAATTCAAGTTATATTGAAACAGCAAATTTTCCTACCCACTGCTCTGTCCTCCCAACCTCAACACAACTCTTTGGTGAGTATTTTCTAATCTGGTCCTTAGCAAAACCTAGGACACAATTGTACAGTCAAGGGGAACTAAACCACAGGAATGCCCAGTAATTGCCCAAGTTGCACAGCTGTAAGCCACAGAGCTGAGCCTACCAACTGTGTCTTCCTGTAAAGCAAGCTGAGAATTGTTTGTCATCCAGGGCTCTCATGGTGGTTTGAATGAGAACAGCCCCTATAAGCTCATATATTTGAATCTTGGTCCTCAGCTGGTGGAACTGTTTGGGAAGGATTAGGAGATGGCCTTGTTGGAGGAGGTGTGTCACTGTGGGGGGGAGCTTTGGGATTTCAAGAGCTCATGCCTTTCCCAGTTAGCTCTCTCTGTCTCCTGGTTGTTGTCTCAAGTATCTCTCAGCTACTGCTCCAGCACCATGCTTGCCTGCCTACTGCCATCTCCCCACCATGATGGTTATTTAGTATAAACTTCTGAAACTGTAAGCACCAAATTAAACTCCTGCTCCTATAGGTTGTCTTGATTGTGACATCTTACCACAGAAATAAAGATAGCTTTGGAAGTCAGATAGCTTGAATCAGGACCCTGAGGCAGACCCTGGGGTTTTTTTTTAATCAAGCATTCCTAGCATTCTAATGTCTCTGCCTATAAAAATAAATGTGATCTCTTATCTCCCTGTTTTATGAATTGAATATGGCTCAGCAATTAAGAGCAAATACTGTTCTTCCAGAGGACCTGAGTTCAGTTCCGAGCACCACAATCAGACAGTTCACAACCATCTCTAACTCCAGTTCCAGGCTGATACCTCCAGTTTTTCCTGGCACATGCTCATATCCACACACAAACACATGATTAAAATAATAAAAATATTGAGGCCATACACCTAAACCATGCAGCATAGAACTGGTGCTTAGTATGGATTCACTAATGGAGATTTATATCACTACATCCTATTGCTGAAACTGTTAGTGTGAAAACAGGTTTCTACTCTGACATCAGTCCTAAATATTTATGAACATCCCCTAAATGTTTTTAGGGGATATTTGTAAATTTTTAAGACTGAATTAGTGAGTCTATTTTAAGAACTCAGTAATCCTTGCAAAACTGTTGAAATTTTAAGTGAAAACCAAAAAAAAAAAAAAAAGAGCTCCATTGCCAGGTCTAGCAGCACATGTCTGCAATCCCAGCACTCGGGAGGCAAAGGTAAGAAGATTACAAGTTGGAGGCCAGCTTCCCCTACATAGTGAATTCAAGGCAGGCCTAGGCTATATAACAAGACCCTGTCTCAAACAGTGAACAAGGCAAAAGCTCCATTTTCAGCTTTGATCCTCTTGAGTTCCACATTCTTCTGATTGTAACTTGTGCCCACTTGGGCTTCCTCCCTTCAGCTGACGGTTACCTGGGTCTTCCTCAAACTGTAACAAGTACAGCTAAGGTGCGGTTCTAAGATAGCCCCCCTGGCTCTGCCACACTGAGTGATGCAGGGGGCACAAAGACTGTGCCTATTTGGTTCATGTCAGCATTCTCTTTGGCATCTAACTAACACCGATACTTCGTAGAATGTGCCCAATTTATTTAATGATCAATATCAACTCTACCCCTTTCTCATTGCTCCACTATCTGACATAAACCACCCCATCCATGCCTTTGTAACTTGGGCTACATTCTGGGTCGTGGTTGGCAGTAATCTATAATGCCTATATAATAATCCTAATTTTCAAAGTCTACGGAATATTCGGCATCCCAATTTCAGAGAGAAAACTGTCGCAGAGGAGGAGGAATGAACGCCAGAGCAGAGGTCACCGGACCTGGCCACCAGGCTGACCATCAATTGCCTGTACATCTTTGGGAAAAGAAAGGACATGGGGTGTAGGGGCTGATAGGTTAATATAAGTTATATTTAGTGAATATATAGGTTTCTGATACAGTCT
>CAJQZJ010032716.1:4302682-4314372 GCA_907164525.1 Lophiomys imhausi
ACACACACACACACACACACACACACACACACACACACACACACACAAAGAGTGAACTCTTCTAGCCCTGAGGTCAAATCCAGAGCCCAAGTTCAAATTTATCTAGCACAGCAGTTCTCAACCTCCCTAATGCTGCAACCCTTTAATACAGTTCCTCCTGTTTTGGTGAGCTACCCCAAGCCATAAAATTATTTTTGTTGCTATTTCATATCTGTAATTTTTCTACTGTTATCAACTATAATATAATTATCTATGCTTTCTGGTGGTCATAGTTAGCCACTGTAAAAGGGCCATTTGATCCCCCACAAAGGGGTCACAATCCATAGGTTGAGAACTACTGTCCTACAACAAGGGCCATCAGTAAGTTCTTGCTGTGAAGGACGACATAAGAAGTATTGCTGGCTTTGTAGCCATATGGTGTCTGTCACAATACTCAAATCCCAATGATGCAAATACAGCAATACTCCACATGTAAAGAAATGATGGCTGTATCCACATCACATTTTTATGGACAACAAAGTTTTAAATCCACAGAGTTTCTACTGCTACAAAATATTATTTTTTAAAAGCCATAAACTCCTTTGATCCCAGAACTCAGGAGGCAGGGGCAGGCGGATCTCTGTGAGTTCAAGGCCAGCCTGGTCTACAAAGTGAGTCCAGGACAGCCAGAACTACACAGAGAAACCCTGTCTCAAAAAAAAAAAAAAAAAAGCCATACTCTGCTCACAGGGTGCACAAAAACAAGCAGTGTGCTAGGTTTGTCTGAAAAACTAAACATAGGCAGAGTTCAGCTCTAGGGGACTGGGAACTGACACCTCTCCCCCTCCCGCCACACTTAATTTCTTATGTTAGCATCACTCCTGTGGGCCCAATAATAAGTCATGCTGCACATCTTGAACATAGACACACACCCCCTTTTTTTAAATCCTCTCCTTGGATCTCCCCTGTGGACTCTGTGGTCTAATAGTGAGTACATTTTGCCAACTACCCCCACTTTCCATAATGGAATTTAATTATTTGGCCTGAAAAGCATTTAAGTCTTGCCATACAGAGAGCCAAATAAATAAATAATAAAGGACCACATTTTGATTGCACCTGCCGCAAAGATCTTGAAGGCATGGCCTCACCTTCTTTAATATTTTATGGTGTAGAAATGTGACTGTTACCGGGTCATGAAAATATACTGCATTTCATACTGGGTCAAAATCTAGGGCCACGAGCTCTGTCTTGTGGCAGGACACAGAGGGCCAAACAAGAGAGAGGATGGAAGTATCTTTCTTGAAATCTGAAGAGAGCTATTTGTGGATGACGGATCAGATTAATGTTTATTCTGTGCTTTTTATTGTTCGTTGTTTCCCCCCCCACCCCTTTCCTTCTGCCTCTCAACATAGAAGGCTTCAGAGTGTGCGAGCAGCTGGTGCAACATTCATTATTTACCACTGGAAAGCCAAGACTCCTAGCCTCTGACCTTCTATATTATTGCTTAGGCATATTCTGGGAAGGCTCAAGAGGCAGGCAAGGGCTTCCTGGAGCCAATAACATACACCTTCTGCTACGAACACTCAATACGTTGAGGTTGAAAGTGAACTGCAACACCACTCTGGCTCCCCCTGTCCCAGAAGCAAGATTTCTGCAGTCACAGGTGATCCCATACAGTCATCCTTTCAGCAGCAGCCTTTGTCCTCGCTGGACTACTGATTGTTCTTCTCTTAATTTCAGAAGCTTCATTATAAAAACACTTGCAAATGAAAAAGTGAAAGGGCAAAAGCCAACATGAAGCTGGGCAACCTCAGCGAGCCTATTTAAACATGTAGAACTTCACTGAGGCTCTGGGTCTGGTTACTTGGTGTGTTGGGGTTTTTTGTTGTTGTTGTTGTTGTTGTTGTTGTTGTTTGGGTTTTTTTGGTGGGTGGGGGTTGTTTATTGTTTTAAGGTTCCTTAAACTCTGTTGGTGGGACCTATGGTAATTTCCATTTTGCAAATGAGGAGAGTGAAGTTAGACAGCTTACCCCAAAGTGATACAGCTGGCCAAGAGCGGAACCAAAGTTTGGACCCCAGGTTGTTCTGCCTCCTCTGAGAAATAGAGGCAACCCTCTGATCACCCCATCACTGCTCCCACCTCTCACAAGGCTTGAAGGTAAGGTGTGAGCTGCGCTGGCTCCCACCCAAAGAAAATGACCCTTTCCAAGACTGGGGGGGGGGGGGGTACTAACAAAGCTAACGACTAACTACACACGTGCACACAGGCACATGTGCAGAGAAAGGCACTACTACTGCATCTAAGAGATTGATTGACACTGGATTACCAAGGTATTTCAATGGAATTACACTTGATCTGGACCCCAGTGTAACAAAGGAATTCAACATGACTAATGTCTCCAATAGCAGGGGACATCACAGTGATTTACATTTGAGTACTAAAAGGGGCTGCCAGGTGGCTGCAGAACACCACACCTGACCCAGGGCCTCACTATCTACAGTGCAATCAGCTGAGCCCCTTCATTTGACAGGGCCATGTTTGGCCACAGCAACTTAAGTTTCATCATCTCCTCTTCTCTCTCTCTCTCTCTCTCTCTCTCTCTCTCTCTCTCTCTCCCTCCCTCCCTCCCTCCCTCCCTCCCTCCCCCCACTTCCATCCAAGGCCAAAAAGTCTTTGGGAGTAGGGAGATAGATAGATTCTGCGATCTCCAACAAACCCAGGAAGGCAACTGGAGCCCTTCACAGGCAGTGTGCAACTCCTACTGAACCGGCCCACACAAGAGTACCAGCCAGCTCACCCTCTAGCTCTAAAGGCTCTTCATTTAACTTTATTTCTCTTTTTCTGAAAGAAAAACAAAAGACAAAAAAAAATCTTCTCTTCTGGTGAGTCATTTATAGCTGTAGGTGTTTGAAGCATTTATATGATGAGGAGGAAGAGAGATTGATGCTCTGGGGACAGCCTGCCTGCTCTGGTCTGAGGAGAGGTCAGCAGGACCAGAGTAACACTAAAGTATAGGACGAAAGAGTGGACGCCAGTGTGCATTTAAGCAGAGACAGGAGTCCAGAATTCCTGGACGTCATAAAGGCTCTAGTACCATTGCGGTCACTCTCAGCAAGACGAATTTCATTACCATCTGTCTTCATCTACCACTGCTTCAATAAATACTAAGTACGGAAACTTTCCTGGACTCAAGTCACTGAGAGTGAGGCAGTTATGTATCTGTGTGATTTCCTACACACCACCCAGGCAAGAGGAGAGCGGATGAAAGAGGAGGGGCTCGGGGAAGGCGCTGAGGGGAGGGAACACAGCAGAGTGAGATAACATCATTAGCTCCACCAACTCGAAAATAAAGAGTTCAGTTCTCGGTTGAGTAATAATTCTCTTTTCAAGGTAGGTGATATTTAAGCAATCATCACTTGAAAATTGGTCATTACCACCAGCTAATAACAGGCGTGTTAGTTAATAGCCCAAGGTGAAGCCAAGGCCAGGCAGCTCTTGCACCAGCACACCAATCTTCAGTGGCAGGATTCAGATTCCAAGAGTGTGATTGCTATGATGAGGCCTGCTCGCTGATTTATAACAATGCCAATATCTGTTATCCCTTTAAGTGCCTGCAGGAACACTTCATCACTGTGCAGGCCTCTGAAATCCAACAACCGACTACAATACTGTGCCCAAGAGATGTACTCTCTGGTCCTGTTCTGAGCAATGCCAATCTTGGGCTATGCTGGCCCTGGGTACCCTGGACCTGGTGAATTAGGGAATCCATGGAAACATCATTCAAAGGGTCATAAGCATATCCTGATGTGTTTGTGTAACACCAATTTTATTATTGTGTATATGTGTGTCTCTATGTTGGGGATTGTGCACATGGGTGTAGTGACTGAAGAGGCCAGAATAGGGTGTCAGATGCTTTGAAGCTGGAGTTACAGGTGGTTGTGAGCCACCTGACATGGGTGCTGGAAACCAAACTCCAATCTGCTGGAGGAGCAACAAACATTCTAAACTACTAGGCCATCTCTGTGGGCCCTGATGGTGTACTTTTTAAGCCTTTCATTGTGAAGTCTGGAAGTATAAGCAGAAGGGTGGGAAGAACATCAGAAAAAAAAAAAAACAAAAACCAAGACTGGCTTCCTACTTCAGCATCCTTTCCATTTTTATTTCTTGAAATTTTAATAATGCTCAAAGTTTGGGTGTTTGGGGAACTTTGTTTGTTTTGTTTTTAAACCTTGCAACTCTCCACTGGGGAATCCTAAGACTCAACTTGCATTATCTTATTTGACCCTTTTGAAAGCAAAAGAGATAGGTGGCATATGTCATGGGTTTCTATGTTCATGAGATAACAGATTCTAACAGAAGTTTGTTTTCCTGGCTGACATCCCCCAGGAACTATTAGTCCAGAACCCAACTCCAGATCCCCTGACTTCTGATCCCATCACTCCCTCTACTCCATCACACTGCTCTTCTGACATAGGCGTCCAACGCATCCCTTGTTTTGAGAAAAGCCATTCCACACAAGAGAGTGAACTGATCCACCAAAGTAATAATAATGAGGAGACTTGCATTATGAGGCCCTTATCTTCAGTGGTTCCTACCACAGTGGGAACATGAACAGAGGGTGCAATATACTATCTGATGTAGGACAGCCCACTGCACTGTGTATGCCTCTTAGAACATATCAATTTGTCTTCATCCTTACCAACAGGCCATAAGCAAGCAGTAAGCTCGACGCGGTATGTCAGAGCCCCAGAGATAAGGAGCTCCAACATGCTCTCCTGTCTACTCAGCCACAATATGTCTTTTTGTTAATACATATCTAGCCCAATGTCAACTTTACACAATGTGGTGTATGTTGACAGCTGGCATTTATTATCTATCACAAACTCATACCTTGGCAAGATGATTATTAACTCATAAATAAAAGACCATGTTGTAGAAAAATGGCTAATTAAATTGTTTAACCAGTATTTATATTATCTTTAATTGATTTGGCAGTGTTAATCCTTAACCCACCATTATAAATGGATACACATAGACACCACGTAGATTTAACAAGCCTAGGCCTGGGTTGTACAGTCCTAGCCCATCTAAGCTAGCTCATAATTCTATTACCCAAATATGACCCCACATATATACATACCTCCCTTTGGACTATTATTCTCCACACTAAGCTGATGGTCCAGGCCACATGGAAGGATCTTCTTTAATCTACCCCATGGTGTGTCCTCCTTGTTTACTCCTGGCTTCTTCTCCGGCCTTCTTCTTCCCAAGATGCTCTCTATCTAAAAGCCCCTAGTCCCACCTACCTCTGTCTTTGCCCAATCTCCAGGCTTCAGCATTTATTTAACCAATCAGAGAAAATTAAGTAACAGACAGCAAACAGGACCAATCAACATTTAGAATGCTTAACACCACCCCATCACCATGTCTCTTCACATGCACCACATGATGGACAGCATTTTGAGATGAATAGTGGCTACAACCTGACAAATATTTCTGATGGCAATAGAAATTCCACTGAAAGGTTAATATTGCATGATATAGCTCATCATATTATGAAATGAACTTATCCCATAATATTGAGTTGTTGTTCTATATAATATGACCTATGTTTTAACCAATGCTGCTTAATTAAAAGTATTTTTAAAACAGTTTCCCTATATTTGTGTAAATAGTGTCATTTTTGGTTCTTTTTCTTCCTGTTTTTGCTTTATCTTATTCTGGTTTTTTATTTATTTTATTTATTATCATTTTCAGCTGCCTTTGAAAAGGATATAAGTTTGGATGGAAGGGTAGGTAGGGAGGATCTGGGAGGAGTTCCAGGAGGAAAAAACCATAATTAGAATATATTTTATGAAAAAATATATATTTCCAAAACCCAGAGTGCTAACCATGACATCACAGAGCTGAAAAAAATTTTTTTTCAATAAAAGAAAAAAATGTCACACACAAAAATACAGTCCTAAAATCTTAAATCCTATGAATAAGAAGGGAGATAGTTTGTTAAATGTTTTGTATTTATATACAGTGCATATACATAAATTTTAATGATATTTAGATATTTCCACCCAGTCATTTTCATGACAATTAGCCTTTAACTCTATATTACTATTTCAAAAAAAGAACCATTTTCAGAACTCAGTTATCTAATGAGCTATATGTTTCTCTCCCTCCATCTTGTGGGATAAACAGAAATAAGTAGGAGAAGTCATATTCAGCAATGATATTACTGAATGCTATGTGATCTTTTGGTATTGCCCTTCACCATACAAACTCCCATTGATTTACACCTCAAGGCTGTGAATCAATAGAGGGGGAGAGAGAAAGTATTTGACAACATAAAAAGTTTGATGGTCAGAAACAGCCAGAAAAAAAGCCTATTCATCGCCATTTATCACCTTAGGTACAGGGGATAAAAACAGTAGCCCCTCTGTCTTTTATTTTTGGCAGAAATACTTGCCCATTATCTCCCTCGGTCTCAGAACCAAGGCCACATCCCTGGACATAAAAACCTACTTATCTGGACAAAGCATACTTGGTAATCAGAAGCATCTGCCTGTGTGGGTAAATGCCTAGCATGCATGCGTCTCCCAAGACCTGGAGTGCACTTGTGACTGCCTAACAGATGCAGGAGTAGAATACAGAATAATCCGCCCACCTGCCCAAGAGGACTGTTCTTCACCTCGTTAGAGAAGATAACAACAACTCTTGCTTGTTGTTATCCATGAGTTTATGTGTGTTTATGACCATGATCTAGAAACACACGTAGAAAGAAACATTAACTTCTTAAGAAGGCCAGAACAAAGCCCAAGACTAGGGCTACCTCCCAGCCATCTCTACAGAAATAGTATACACTACCTAAGGTTTTATTTGAGCTAAAAAATAAATAAACTATATAACACCTACTAAACATGCTGTAAGTGGCTAGAAAGGACTGACAATGCATTTGGAAAAGTACAGAACAGAATGCAGAGCCTTGAACTTTATTTGAAATGCTCAATCCATACACAGTGTCTTATTTGGTGGAGGAAGGGGTTTCCTGAGTTTAGACTCTAACCTGACTTGATACAAATTCTTTAACTGAGTTTAGACTCTAACTTGACATGATACAAATCATTTAAGTGAATGGCTGAAACTCTAACAACCTTTATTGCCCCAGAGTTCAAATAATGAAGAAACTATGAATCATCTATTGTAGAAATCTGTTGAGGTTTTTTTAAACATAATAAGCCATTGCTACAAAATAAGAGCTCCAATCTCTTCCACTCTGTGAAATGCTTGCCTCTGTGACATATACTTACACCCCACAACATGATGACCTCTTAATGTCACATCTTAATTGTGTTGCTCCACAAAAATACATAGTACTGTACAAAATAAAAGTTCAAGATCTGTTATAGGGCCAGCAAGATGGCTCAGCCAGTAAAGGTGCTTGCCACCAAGTCTAATGATTCGTGTCCAAACCCCAGGACTAAGAGTGGAAAAAGAGACCAAAGTCCTGTTGGTTTGTCTTCTGACCTCCACATGAACAACACACATACACACACACACATACACACACACACCACATGCACACAAAGTAAGTACATAAACAAATAAATGTTTTTTTTTTTAAAGAAGCCTGTTGTAAAATTGTTTGTGACACCATACACCATAGTAGTGACAAGACTTTTGTCATTAGAGAGGGACTCTCTGGGGATAATAACTAAGGGTCCTGGTGCCTTGAAACCTTGAAACTTTAGTTAAGTGTGTGAAACTGAAAAGGATCTAGATGGAGGAGGGGTCAGCGAATCAGTAGCCTTGAATCCAAGATGGCAGGGCTGAGTCTTCTTATGGCTTTCTTCTAAGCAGGGTGGTCCTAGGCACAAGTGCGCTTCAAGGTCACTCAGAGTTGACTCTGCCTACATCAGCTGCAAACGGTTTGACTGAAGACAATGTGGGAAGTGAACGATTCACATCGTGGGAAATTGGGGAAATTTTAAAATGCCTGGAATCATATGAAAATGGAAACACAGTATCAGGTTCTGTGGGATGGGACAAAAGTAGTTTGATTTAAGAAGAGTTTGTTGCTTTGGATGTTTATATGTAAAGCTGGGTGAGATCTCAAATGACTAAATTAATGATGCATGTTAGAGTCTCAGAAAAGCATCCATATGCCAAAACTGAAAAAAAAGGAATATCTGAACTAAAGTTAATGAAATGGAGCCTATAACATATAATAATGATAAAAGGAACACCACAACAAAGAGTAAATTCTTTGAAAAGGTAAACAAGACCAACAAACTATTAAGTAGTTTTAGGACCAAAACCTGGGCCTGATGGTACTTGCCACTGCTCCTCACTATGTCAGTTAAAAATGCAGGTAATTGTGTAAATACAAGAAAGTTTCTCTATTCAATGTGGCCACTTCATAAAATGTTCAGTGCCTGACCCAAGCTCATGCTTAGGAAACTACCATGATATTTGGGTTTAAATAGAAGTCAAGAGGTATTAGTAACTAAGCCACCCTGGTCATGGTGTGGTCCTGCCCATCACTGGCCCACAGTTGTATCAGCTCTAGTCTGTCATGCAAGGCAGTCTGGTAAATTCTCTACATCACATGAAATCCCTTCCTGAGAGGAAGACATCTAGCCCTTTTGTGAAAGATGTTTTCTTTTTATTATTTTATCTGAAGATCTGCACAAACCCTTAAACTGTCAGTTCAATCCTCAACTTCCAGAGGGCAAAACAATATTTTGGTAATCAACATTTTTATACATGCATATGTACTGACACATATTAGCATGCTGCTTGTGTATTTTTATTTATGAGGATGCGGGTACTTGCCTGTGTGGTACTTCAGTAGGCCAGAAGTCATTGTCAGGTGTCTCCATCAATCACTCTGCACTTTATTTTTCTTTTGGGGGGGGGGGCGTTAGGGCCTCACCCTGAATTAGGAACTCACCAACTTGGATAGGCTGTCTGGTCAACAAGGCCTCAGGATCCAACTGTCTTCAATCCCCACTGCTGTGGTTACAGGCATATACCAGCCTTTTGTGGGTACTAGTGATCCAATCTTAGGTCCTTATGCTTGGCCAAAACTGCCCACTGAGCCATCTCCCCAGCCATATATTTTTATATTTTGCTTAAGTCTTTTCTCCTAGGTAAGTACCTTTTTTTTTTAAGACAAACTCTTGCTATGATAGTCATGCTGTAAATACTGAGCTCAAGGGTCCTCTAGCCTCGCTAAGACTACAGTTTGGAGCTACCATGTCTGGCCAGGTGAATGGTATTGTTGTTATTATTATTATTAATTATTATCAACTGTCATTATTTTCTTCTCTCCTTCTTTGAGAAAGTCATAGAGAATGTTTTGAGCCTACTAACTCCCCCTTAATTCTTCCTAGACCCACTCCCCTTTTCCTATTTACTGACCTTTATATTCTCTCTCTTTTTTGTTTTTTTTTTTTGGTAACCTATTAAGCCCAAGTCATGCTGCATATATACTCTTGGTACACTGAAGCAGGGTCAACCTATGAAGGATTGCACAATTCAAGAAAGCTGACGCTCCCTCTCCCAGCTGTTGCCAATAGGTCCTTAGCTGGGGGTAAGGCTTTGTGCCCACCTCCCTGTCCACGCTGGAATCATCTGTTTTATGCACGCTGCCACAACCACTATAAGTTCATTTTCCTTTTCCTAGCATGAAATTCCTAAGGGAGATTCCAATTCCTGAGAGTCCATTTTTTCAATAGTCTGATAGAGAAAGAAAAGAACACAAGTGTCTGTCTTTATAATATATTTCCTTGTTGCAGGACAATTAAAACCTTACCTACGAAGAGAGGGGAGCGAAGGCTCGAATTAATAGAATTTCAAATGAAGGGGGTATTACTTAAGCAGATAACTACTGAAATCCAGGGGTTTATTAGGGATTACTTTGAAAATATATACTCCAGTAAATTAAAAAATCTAGAAATGGCAAATTTCTAGTCTTATATAGCCTGACAAAGTTGAACCAAAAGAACCTAAAATTCCTAAACAAGTCAATAAGAAGTAGAGAGATCAGTGTAATAAGTCTCCCCAACAGACAAAAGCCCAGGAGTAGGCAGCTACATTGCTGAATTTCACTAAAGCAAAAGGAAACCAATTCCAATGTGTAGGCATCAGGTTACTGTGTAATTCAGATGCTCTTTTCTGTATCCCCCATAGCTGGTTGCAATCCTTATTCTGAGAATCTCCTGTCTCAGTGTTGAGTAAACACTGCTCCCCAGTTGTTCCCTGTTAGGCCAATAAAGCAGCTTACAGCCAATTGCTGACCAGGGGAAAGAACAGGGCTGGACTTCTTGCCCTCCAGCAGGGGAGGAGAAGGAGGAGTTAGAGGGAGAAGTAGGAGATTCAGTCACAGCCATGAGCACAGGTCCAGAAAAATGAGAAAAGAGCAGCTGGAACAGAGAAAGCCCTAAATATCAAGTATTTCAGGGATGTCGGCAACGAGGGAGTCATAATAACATAGAGGGTTAAGAACAGATTAAAACTGCTCAAGATTGTGCTGTGAGGCTTATAACACAAATAATATAATGGAGTGTCAATTATCTGGGTGATAACTGGGTTAAAAGAGAAACTGAGAAAGAAACATAATTATATAAATTTACACTAACACCAATGTTCTTCAAACTATTCCATAGAATAGGGAAGAAATGTTTCCAAACTCAAATGAAGAAAATAATAGCTTGATACCGAAGCCAGGTAAAGAAAAGAGTTGAAGAAAGAAGGGTGTAGAGGAATTTTAATCCAGCAACGTGGCTATTCTGACTAGAATACAGACATGCCTTTAATCCCAGGAAACAGAGGCAAGCAGATCTCTGAGTTCAAGGTCAACCTGGTACTGAGAAAGTTTCGGGTAAAGAAAAGCTTAGGTTCAGGTGTGGTGGTGCACACCCTTAATCCCAGCACTCAGAAGACAGAACATGCAGATCCAGATGAGTTCTAGTCATTTCTGTTCAGGCGGTTCAGTTGAGTCAGTGAGGTAAGAGGCAGTGCAGTGGAGTTGAATTTGTGGCAGTTCAGTTCATGGAATTCAGGAGCGGTTTTAATGGGAGAGTTTTACAGAGACAGGAAAAGTCAGAACAAGCCAGAGAATGAGAAGAATCTGAAGAGTAGAAGAGATTGCTGGAGTTAGTTTGAGCCAGAAGAGCTGAGTTGAGCCAGCCAGCCAGAGTTCAGAAAGAGCTAGAAAGGATGAGCTTGTTCAGCAGTAAGGCCAAGAAGCTAAAAACATACTAGGCCTAGATTAGATTGCATAGAGGCTAGAAGCTTCCAGGACTAGGCCTAGGTTAACAGATGGAAGCAATAAGCCTCCAATTTGACAATTACACCGGGTGAATAAAAATTATTGTTACAGAGGACATGGAGGAAAAGAAGAAAGCAGAGGAGAGAGGAGGAGGGAAGAAGGGAGGGAGGAAAGAAAAAGGAAAGAGAGAAAGGGAGAAGGAGGTAAAACAATAGACAATTTCTGATGAACAGAGATACAAGATCTTCGACAAAATACATGAAAATTGGATCAATATGTCAATGACAGGCATTGTTGCCCTCATGTGCAGTCCTAGCTCCTGGGAGACAGAAACAAAAGAATTGTACATTTGACTTAAGGCCAGCCTGGGCTAGAGAGTGAGGCATTATATTATAATAATAATAATAATAATAATAATAATAATAATAATAATAATAATAATAA
>CAJQZJ010032716.1:4314382-4339386 GCA_907164525.1 Lophiomys imhausi
AATAATAATAATAATAATAATAATAATAATAATAATAATAATAATAAATTTTTAAACATAAAAAGGAAAAAGGAAAAATTATGCACCATGATTCAGTTGATTTCACTCCAAGGATGCAAGGATGGCTCAAAGTATATAAATCAATAAGTGTCTTGTAGCACATAAATCAATGCAAGGACAAAAGTCACATAGTTATTCAATAGATAACCTCAGAAAACTTTTGACAAAATTCAGCTTCCCTTTATAATAAAACCCTGAGGATATTGGGAATTGTGACATGTTGTACTTTAATTTCCTGTTACTAACCAAACCTGATAAAGAAGAAAAGGGTTATTTGCCATAGACTTCCATATTACAGTCCATCACTGAGGGAAGTTGGGGCAAGAATTTGGACACAGGCCCCAAAGCAGAGGCCACGGAAGTACACCCTGCTTTCTGATTTGCTCCTTGTCCAAGGCCAGCTACCTTTCTTATAAAGCATAGGCCCATTGCCTGAGGGGTGGCCCCACCCACAGTGATCAATTAGCAATTAAGAAAATAATCCCACCCCACAGACTGTTCCAGCCAGGACTTCAGTAAAACCCTGAAGTTCAGCCTCTGACTAAAAACTTTTTAGGACATTTAAATGGCTGAGCACAAAAGGATTGTACATCAAATGTTACTATTAACTTGCTTAACCATTTTTCCATTCTTATTTGGGCTCAAACAAGGTTCCTACATCCCAAATCAGCAGGAAGTAATTTTAAGAGAGAAACTGTCCCATTCCCAGAAGGCAGGGTGGGTGATCCTCCCCCTTTGTCATTTGATGGTTTATAGATGTTTGTTGTTATTTAGGGGGAGAGATTACAAGATGTTAAATGGTCTTGTTAAATAGGTTTTGGAGGTTAGACCCAGGGATTTCTCTCTTTTTCTTTTCTGTATCCTTCTTTCTCTCCTATGTAGGAGGGAAGAGACTTGAGAAAAAAATGGGATATAGACATAATATAGGAATGATAAAGAAAAAGAACAGATTATTGAATATGTTCTTTATATCTTTGTATATTGATACAAAATTAAGATTATATGTGGCTACATTGATATTGATCTTTGTATATTGATACAAAATTAAGATTAACTCTTTTTAAGGTATTGTACCTAAGTAACGCTTAAAAATACAATGTGAAGTTTTGGCCTTTTGATAGCAACTGTCATAAACTGTTTGGGATAATTAAGAAATGCAGACTAAGAGTCATTCAAACATGTCATTTTGCTAGGTACTAGCGTAGTTTATCACAGATGTTTTCTGAATTAATCAGAAATCAAGTTGCTAAGAGACAAGCAATATTTGCTTATCCAAATATATGGAGATAGATAAGTGATCTTCAAAAATCCTCAAGAGATCTGTACAATATGGCATTCAAAGATGTTTTCTTAAGATTTTTTGATGTTGAGATAAGTCAGCTCCTGACAGCACCTCCTATTCTACTCCAAGTAAATGATGAGTGTCAAAGAATCTCCATTTGGAGATGGTTGCATTAGTGGCAAGCTAGTCACTGGGCAAAAAAAAAAAGACCTTGCTTCAATTGTAGACAGAAAGCTGTCCAAAAAGGACAAAACTTGGAAGCAGGTAAATCGACAGCCTAGCTCTGCCAAGACAGAGTAGGAAAATCCTTCATAATTCCTGCTTTACAATTAATGTCTGTCAGAGATACTGGGTTAAAAGGCTGAAGGTAGATGCTCTAATGTATTGAGAGAAATTGGGGACTGTCCAGGCAGCTGGTTGTCTGTTATTTCTTAGTCTTGGAAGCTGTTGGCTCTGCACTTCCTGTATAATCAGATATATTTATCCTTCCCAGGTCTCTGATGTGGCTGAAGACTAGATAGTTATAGTTTCACGGTTAATTTTTAAGTTGTTTAGGAATTAAAAGGATTTTCTAGGTCTAAGAAGATGTTTTTAAGTTGGTAATTCAAGTTAGGATGGAAATTGAGTTAGGTATAGAACTATAAACTCATTGAGACAGATAATAGAATATTAATATCAGTTGCCAAATATGTATGGACTAGACATTGGGAATGTATGTTATATCTTATAATTGTTGCCTAATTATTCTTACTGTTTTGTATTTTATTTATTGTTATAAGAAAAAGAGCCATTTATTGGACTAAAAGTGGGAGCTGTTGGTGGGGAAAAGATATACCTTAAACTTAAAAAAAAAAAAAGTAGATAGGAGTGTGAGGGGGAAGAGGGTAGGAGGGTGGGACTGGAAGGGAGAGGAGGGAAGGGATTATGATTGAGATGTAACTTGAAGAAATAAATTTTAAAATATATTTTAAAATTAAAAAAAAAAGAAAATGCTCCCATAGACATGCCCCACAGGCCAGTCCAATGGAGGCAATTCCTCAGTTGAGGTTCCCTCTTCCCAGGTGTCAAGTTAACAACTGATACTAATTATCACATGCCATTTCAAAACAATAAAGGCTCTCAAAACAAACATATAGCCAAATTGTATTGAATGAGAAAAATCTAGGAGGAATCCATCTAAAACCAGGAATGAAATATGTTCAGCTGAAGGCAATCAGCCAGGGATCAAAACCATTATGCCACACAAAAAAAATAAATAGGCAGATTTTCTGTAGCACAGTCCTTTGGTCCCTTTCAAAACTCTGACCTACTGTCCTCTCCCTTCCCTCTTCCATAACTACCACCATTGTCTTGTGGTAACACAATTTAATCATGTCAAAGTTAAGTATCTTTCCAGTTCTAAGACTTCATCATCCCTTTAGAAATGAATCAGTAATTTCAAAACAACCTTCCAAAAAGTAGCAAGGAAATATCACATCAAGTACATTCGCTGTGTCCTAATGGAGTGTTTCCTAAGAGGTAAAATGTGGTTGGGGGTGGGAGGGGGGAGATACATTTCAGAATGAAGAAAATGTCCTAATTCATATGATGATGCTAACTCAATTAGAGTGTGATTTCTCCATATTTGAAAAATAAACTGCTTTTGTGAACCAGAGGGGTGATAGATCTTTCACGATGGGAACACAAACCCTGATACAACAGAAGAGCTGTACATACTGCTTGTTCCAGCCACAGCTTCGCGGAACCTACCGTTTGCTCGCAGACATGCCCTAGCCATTCTTTTCTCCTGGCTGGACCCTCATTTTGCAAGGGTAACAAGGGAAGGACACCCTCAGTGAGGCTTGGGGAGGCCTGAATGATAGTGGCCACAGCTCTAGCCAGCAGCAGCTGAGGGTTTCAACAAAGGGTTGGAAGAAGGACCACCCAAGCACTGAAAACTGAAGTACAGTTTCTTTGAAAATCAATCGTCTGCAAGAAAAAGCTTCTGAGAAGAGAGGGAGAATCCAGTCCTGCTCACTAAAAAAATTCTCTGCTCTCCACTCTCAGCCTGCTGCAAGGTGGTTAAACAGAGTAGAGACCGCTGCTGTGCGTTAACTTCTTCATCAATAACTGGTGTCTTGATTTACTCAACCACGAGTAAAAATCTTACTGGATTTTGAGCCAGCCCCAGTATGAAAATATCCACATGGATAACTACTCAGAGCAACTCCAAATTTTCCGAGTATCTGTGTAATGAGTGCTTGCTCACAACCAAAGCAGCGCAAAGTTCCGACCAAATGGGGTCATGGGAGCTGCCGGGCTCAGTGAAAGCAGAAGCCAGCATCCAATAGCTCTTCTACATCCAGTGTCACAGTCCAGGGTTTCAGTTGTGCGGTCGCCCATAGTATAAAATATTAGGCAGAAAGTTCTAGAATAAGCAGTTCCTACATTTAAACTGTGTGCCATTCAGAGTAACATGATGACATGTCAGATCATCCTGTTCTGTGTTGCACGGGAAATGACCAGCCTTTTGTCCCAGTTGTCCTCATTGTGCATGCTATCTACCCATCACTATGCATAGTCCAATATTGAGAGAGAGAAAGGATATGATATGTTCATATAACTTTTATTGTAGAATATTATAATTGTTATATTTTATTGTCCTTATTCCTTTACTATGCTTAACTATAATTTTATTTTATTGTTCTTATTCCTTTACTATGCCTAACTACAGTTTAATTTTATTGTAGATATATATCTAAAGGGGGAAAGTAGATATAGTGTTCAGTACCATCTAGTGTTCCAAACAGTTGTGTTCTTGGATGTGTGTCCTAAGGGTAAGGGGCCACTGTGGAGGGTTCAATGGAACACAGTACAAAGCAATTGTGCACAGAGATCTTTCTGGAAGAAATTTTAACTGTATTCACCATTTATGAACTAATAGCAACTATAAATCAAAATCACAAGTACTCTACCACGATGTTCTATATTCCCAGCCCCAAAAAACCATAACTCAAAGAGCCAAAAAATGTACACTGGTCTCAGTGAATACTAACACATACCAGGAAAATTTCACAGATTCACCTCAGTCAGTTATTCTAAAGTAATTTTAATTTTTTAAATATAATCATATTTTACATTTTAGTGTATTTGGGGGTTGGGTTGTGGTGGCGCACACATGCCAGAGCACGTGTGTGGAGGTCAGAGAACAATTTCCAAGAGTCATATATTGTCTACTATGTGGGTCCTGGGGATCAAACTCAGGCCCTCTATCTTGGAAGCCAGTGCCTTTACCCACTGATCCACCTCATGGGCTCTCACACATAACTGTAAAAACTAGTACAAAATCTAACAACTTTAACTTTAAGCACGTAAATGTGCATGCTTCTGTTCATTTATACGTTTCTGGGGTGTGTTCATGAAAAGTGGTCATTTTCTTTATGCACAAATTAAATTCATAGTGTGATGATGTGTCCGGCTTAGATTTCCTTGAAGTTCACTGTGACTTTAAGGATACTTGTGAAGCATTCGGGGTGGATACAGAATCCTCAGCTTTCACAGAGTTACCACATGAAACCTTCGCTGTCATCTTCACGCTCCTAATCCGCTGCCCATTTTCAGTGATCACCTTCATGGGCCTCTGCAAAGCATTCAACATAACCCTTTCACAGAAGCTAACTTTACGATAGAATCCCGTATACGCAGAGATCACCGTATCCCCTCAGTGACAGCCACATGTCAGCCCTGCATCCAATAAAGTATAAGGCAGTGCGCTATAACAGAAAAAAAGGGGGGCAGAATTCTCAGTTCAAATGCCTTCTCCACATCTTTCTATCACTGCAAGTATGTGTAATTCCGCTCTGCTCTCAGAGACACAGGCTCCCCCTTGGTAAAATGATAGGGCAGTCTGAGATCAGAAAATTTTAATCCGCAATCCTAAGAGTTTTATGTAGCCACTATTCCCAGCAGGTAAACGCCCCCCATATCAAATAAAGAACTCACGAACTCATACTCATGAGCCTCTAGGAAGAGAGGCCTGAGACTATGTATTTTATATGTCAGGGTTCTGAATATCATTTGTTTTCTGACCCTAAAAGAGTAATGGGAACACATAAATGACATTTGAGTTCTGACTAGATTTAATTTTTTCTGATTCTTTCTTTTATACCACTGTTTGTGTGGAAGATATTGTAAAATATGACTTTTTGCTTTTTCCCACCATAACTAGTGGAGAATTGAACACTCAAGTTACCAAACTCTGCTGGGAGCCAGGCATGGTGGCACAGGCCTTTAATCCTAGCACTTGGGAGACAGAGGCAGGCAGATCTCTGTGAGTTCGAGGTCAGCCTGGTCAACATAGTAGGTTCTAGGCCACTCAAGAGTTTCATACATAATTAGACCAAAGCCTGCTGGAATTAAACCTTGGTCTTATTACAAGACAACTGTGTATGTGCTTATCATTTAAAATATGTATCCTAATTAGTAGAGAATTTTTTAAGGAAATAAAAAAATATCCTAGCTGCTTGATTTTGGTGTTCTCTTCCAAATGTGTTCTCTCATTTGCAGATTTGATTAATTTGTATGTTATTTATTGATTTATTGAAACAGGGTCTCCCTGTGTATCCCAGAACTAGAACTCACTAGATAGAACAGGATAGTCTCAAACGGCCAGCTGTCTGCCTGCCTCTGCCTCTTGAATGCCATTTGCAGATTCTTCCCAGTAGAGTTTTACAAATGAATTTATTGTTGTATATTCAGGTTAAGGCTAAGTTCAAGCCAAAAGGACAAGAGAAGGAAAAAAGAAACAACCAGGAGAGGAGAAGGTTTGGTGGCTACAGAGCGTGCTACACAAACATGAGAAGCAAAGCTCACACCCACACATGCCATGCACCTAAAACTGAGAAGGTTTGCATATGGCTGAAATCACAGCCTTGAGAAGCAGAGATGGCAGACCCCAGCATCCTGCTGGCTAGCCAGTCTAGCCAGATAGGCAAGCTCTGGGTTCAACAAAAGACCCTGCCTCAAAAACAAAGTGGAGGTGATAGAGGAAAACACGTGATGTCAATATCTGGCCTCCATGTGTGCGTATCCACAAACACACACATTCACATACATACACACAGGTGCATACACACATGCACACACAAAGGAAGGATGGGGTCAGATAGACACGCATAAAAGGATAGAGACCTCCCCCATCCCAGTGTATGAGGAGGCTCTTGGCCCTCATATGACTGCTGAACTGGGGTGGGGACTGTCATTTAGGGACACTCCACTCCAGAGGAGTGGGATGGAAGGGTTAGGGGGTAGAGTGTGGGAGGGCGGGACTGGGAGGGTGGAAAGAGGACACTGTGATGGAGATGTAACCTGAAGTAATAAATAGATATTTTAAAAAAAGAGGATAGAGACCCATAGCCTGAGAAAGATCACCCAAATTTGCTGCCTCCAGAAGTTCAAAAGTTTTATAATAAATAATTCTGTAAATCTAAAGAGGTTTGAAGTGTTTAACTAGTTTTTAATGTGAGCAAATACACACAATCATCTAAGTTGCTCTCCCTGTGGATCCGGAGCCTGATAAAAATGACCCATCACTGGTATTCACAACAACTTAATGGCTTAGGTAGGTTATATTCCTTGGAGGCAGGAGGCAGCTGCAACTCAAGGCTCAAGTTCCCAAAGTTCAGACAGTTTTAGAACTTTAAAAATATTTCCCATAGGAAGAATTAATTTCTCTCAGGCAAACAAAAAGGAGAATTTCTTCAATTAGTCCCATGTTTTGGACAGAAACACTAGAAATTCTCAGTCCCATAGATGACTTTTGCAGAAAAGCTTAAACCAACACTTTCCCAAGAGGCCATATCCAGGTCTGTTAGAAGTGTGTGAACATGAATATATATAGGCAATTTACATATTCACTGCACACAGTTTCCATAGACCGACAGTGGCCAGACAGTCTATTCCCACACTCCTTTCAAGTGCACAAATCATTGCCGCCAGTTATAAGTCAGATGGTTTGAAAGTTCGTCCATCTATGTTTCCTTCTTATTCAGATAGTGTTACTTCTTTGGGTCCCCAGAAGGAGAGGCACAATGCTTACTTAATTCATAGAAGCATACGCAGAACTCTGGGATATGGGAGTGGAAAGGGTTCTGTTCTCCACCCCCTCTTCCATGCAGAATTAGGCAGATACTGACAAAACCATTAAAAATGTTTCCACGTCCTTCAAAGGCGGTTGGGAAATATCCTAATGGAGGGAATCCTTCCCTTCTGGGAGCTGGTATAAGCTTAGCAGTTTTGGACATTATCCCGGCTCTGCTGCCCACTAGCTAAAATAAGGCAAGTGATTGAGACTTTCAGAGGCTCAACATTCCCATCTGTGAAACAGGAATCAAAGACTTTTTCACAGGGTCATGAAAATGAGCAGGGGATGCCTCTTAAACATTCACTGTAATGTCCGGACTCAGTTCATCTTTGCTTCAGAATACTAACTGTCCTCTGCTGGTGGCTTTGGGAATCAATAGCATTCAAAGAAGTCCCCCCCACACAAAGGCAACTGCTTCTGAGTAAATTTAATATAATCATTCTCATGTCCCGTGTCAGCATAAACACTAAGGAACTGCATAAGATGGGAATTCACATTTCTATGAAAAAAAAAAAAAAAAAACCCAAACAATCTTTAGCTAAAAGTGGTCAGATCTCCACCTCCCATTACAGACCTATGGCCTATGTCACTATGTCCTTCTGTACCACCCCAGATACTATCACTGTTATCAGCCCTTTCAGTACACGCTTTTCAAAACTACATGGAGCCAGATGTGGTGGTGTGGTGGTGCACGCCTTCAATCACAGCACTCAGATGGCAGAGGCAGGTGGAGCTATGAGTTTGAGGCCAGCCTGGACTACATAGTGAGTTCCAAGCTAGCCATGGCTACATAGTGAAATCTTGTCTCAAAACAATGATAAAATAGCCACGTGAGGAGGATGAGGAGATGGCTCAGTAGGTAAACTGCTTACCATGCAAGCTTGAGGGTCAAAGTTTGGAGCCCCAGCAGCCACGCTATTGCCTGGCTAAGCACAGAACCTGTCTGTAACTTCAGTGCTCAGAAAATGAAGACAGGGGATCCTTGGAGCCAGCTGCCTAGACAGACTAGCTCTGAATACCTTGTCTCAGACCAAAAAAGGTAGAGAACGATCAAGGAGAGAAATCCCACATTCTAGCTTTGACAGACACATACACACACATGTTTGTGTCCATGAATACACACACACACACACACACACACACACACACACACACATACACACACACGAGCATGTACTTCTGCATTCACTTACACAGATGTAAGCTCACATCACACATGCACACAAGCATACACATGCAAAAAATAAAAAGAAAGAAGCACATGGGTGTAAGCTGCTTCAGAAATAAAAACACAAATCAACATTCATTTTCCCACTTTCAGCCCTTCCAAGTACTAAAAGGGTTCAGGAACTAAAACTCGGTGGTAGAAGCAGAGAGAATGCCCAGCCCAGCCCAGTCCTTGGCTGCTTTTCATTTGAAGCCTTTCAGTTTGGTTATTTCTCAGAGTCACTGAGGGCTAATGGTGCAATGGGACTGAGCCTAGATGAATTTCCCATGACGAGCCACACTGGCTCATCACTTGTGGTCCTCCTGGGGTGCCAGTGTTTTTCTTTCTCCCAAGCTTAGAGCGGGGGAGCAGCATGGAGTGCTTTTGCTTCTTGGGACATTTGTTTCCAATTTTGCAAACACTGTGAATGTGGTTATTTTTGTAGCTCTGTTAGGAGAGTGCCTGGCATCTGGGTTTTCTGGTTGGAGTTAATTATAAATCATTAGGGCTCAACAGTGCCCACAACAAAGTTCCTGGACCTTGAAGCTCAGTTGTTGGTGATTGCCAGAGTTCTACCCAAAGCCCCCACCTCTTGCTAAATCATTCCAATTCTCATTATGGAGGAGGGGGTGTTATTTTAAGATGTTTTCATTGGCGTTTAAATGTAAAGCTTGAGTTCCAAGCTCCCCCTTCTTCCCAGAGCAAGATAAACTTCAGGAGCTGTAAATCATGGGACTTGCGTGTCATTTGAAAGGACCCATGTTTTAAAGTCAGTCCGGCCACCTCTCTAATGACTCAGGGAAGTGAATAGACTGGGCTACACATGGTAAAAGGGGCTCTTTCAGTAGCACTGGGCCTATGCCCAGATCTGCTACTTTAGAATGATAAATCATGTCTGTTTTCACCCACATATACACAACCACCCCACATTTAGAGAAATAGTACTATAACCTGACCAGGAAATGGAACTGATCTTAGGTAGAAAAGGCCTCATCGTCTCCGGCCTGCTAGTTTTGTTCATGGCTGGCCCTGAAGTTCCTGGTCAGATAGACAGGGACTCTCACACAGCCTTGCACTCTCCAAGCCTCCCGCTACAATGGCTCATCCAGGAATCCTCCAGGACAACACCCATTGTCCCAAGTTTCATTAAAATGCCTCTGCTCCCACAGAACTCTGTCTTCAACCAAAAAGCACATGATTGATCTCATTTAAAAAATAAAGTCCTGCATTCGAACATTGATTGGTGGCAACTGGACAATAAAGTAAGAGGGAGACCTGTTTCCCAATGTCTTGCCCTCCAAATGATTTTGACCTCCAAATCAATCCTCCTTTCATCCAAACCCTTCCTTGGACAAAGGTGTCAGGTGGCTGACACACTCACTTCTCCCCAGCTCTGCTGTAATGCCAAAAACAGTGCTTGGCATACAACAGGCTTCAAGACTCACTTGTAAATCAGTGAAGACCAATTCTACTTTTCCTTCCTTCTGCTCCCAACAGATCTTATGGAGGGATGTAAGCACAGAGTTTGCATCTCATGGAACAGGTGAAAGATACTCCAGGTATCCCAGGATTCTGAAGCAAGAATACTTCACTACTAGAGGGTCTAGAGACAAGCTTCCTATCCAAGATGACAATGGACCCCAAGCCAGGGCTCAAGCTCCTGTGGTATGCAGCTCTGGTCATTATTTTCCACAGATGCTAAATAGAAAGAAAAATTTAGACACATGACCTTTGTTGTTTCCTAATGAAGATCTCTCTTATTTCCTCTTTCCCACTCCCAAATTTGGAACTGCAAGTTTTACGATTACTCAAAGACAATTCAGCTAAATGAAAAGGAAAATCAAGTGTATTATTTCCCTTCATTTTAATTCTAAAAAATGGAGAGGGGCTCTTTAAAGTCAATAATACACTCTGACACCAAAGAGGTGAAGGGAGGCAGAAAGGGAAAGAATAATACTTGACACCAGAGAGAGACTCAAAAGCAGACTCATTCTCGCCCTCTGATCTTGGGTTCCAACTGTTCCTTGGAGAGGCCTGCTCCAACCTGTTCCAATGCTCCTCCTCCCTTTGATAATACTGGCAATATTTACAACTATGCTTTTATCATCCTCCTTTTCCCATGGACTCTGTTCTCTGAAGACAGTTACATATCTTATTCACTCCGTGACACCAGCTCCTAGCATGGAAGATCATCAGTAAACTCCTCTGGCTTGTCACCAAGGCAGCTTGATAATGGGTGGACCGTGTGATTGGGTTGAGTGAGGGTACCCACTTGTTTCTGTCTGCCCTTGATCCCCGAGCTGCTTCTGTGGCTGGCAGATGATGCTGTGCCTCGAAGCAGCTTCGACTGGGAAGACTTAGGTGAGAGGGTCCCATCAAGTTTCATTAAAGCAAATTTGCTAATGCTTCCTCCCTCTAACCTCCTTACTGTCAAGACCCATTTATAAAACAGAAGGCTTAAGACTATAAAAGATTAATCAGGTTTTCTCTTTTCTTGAGAAGGAGAAAATGCAGCTTCCTCACAGAGTGTGCTGCATGATGCTATCACTGGCTGTTCTGGGAAAGAGGAGGCTCTTCCACTTAATAAATGAACATTTTCTCTGGGTTTTGTCTTCTTGGAGTCATTCATAGCAGAAAGCAGCAGCATCGGAAAAGAGGCTGGCAGATCAGTGTCTCCCAACATGGTAGAGGAAAAAGGAATGGAGAATTGTACAGTTCTCTCTAAGACAGTGGTTCTCAGCCTGTAGGGCTTGAGCCCTTTGGGGGTTGCATATCAGATATCCTCCATATCAGGTTTTTACATTACAATTCATAACAGTAGCAAAATTACAGCTATGAAGTAGCAATGAAATAATTTTACAGTTGGAGGTCACCACAACATGGTGTATTAAAGGTGACAGCATTAGGAACTGTATTAAAGGTGACAGCATTAGGAAGGTTGAGAGCCACTGCTCTAAGAGGACCATCTGCAAGTCCAAGGACGGAGGTAGTCTAATAGTAGGCCTTTCCTATTAGTCAAGGCAAGAGGGAGGGTGTCACTGTAAATATTAAGAATGTCTTATGGAAAGCAAGAAAAGTTGGAGCAGGCTTTAGAGAAGGTAATAGAGGACGCTGCTCTGAGCTGGGCATGGCAGTTGCAGCGCATGCTTGCAATGGTGCAGCAATGTTCACGTAAGTCCAATTACTAGAACTAAACCCCCACAGCTGCAGCCATCTGATTCCTCATAAAAATACCAAGAGCATCTTCAAGTGGTGCTGGGAAAGTGAATGTCCCTCCAAAGAAGAAAGAAACTCAATCTCCACCTCCCACAATGAACAAAAATCAATTTTAAAAGGAATCAAATACCTTAATGTGTGGCATTAGTCTTTGCAAGTAGAGGAAGACACAGGGGAAACACTTCAGGCTGTGGGTGTGGAGACGGCCTTCCGAGGAGGATTCCAGTAGCTCAGGATAGTAGGCAGTAGCTAATACGACAGCGTCTAATTGAAAGATTCGGCACAGAAAGAAAAAGAAACAATTGAGGGAGGACATGAGCCACGGAGTAGGAGAAAATCTTTCCAGCCATTCACCAAGCAGAGGGTTAATATGCAGACAGTAGGATAAACTTGAAATTCTTGGCTAGAGAGATGGTTAGAAAGTTAGTGCTTGCATTGCAGTACAAGCTTGAAGTTGCAGCCCCAGAATCTATAAAGCTGGGCATGCTGGCACTCAGTCATAATCCCAGTAATATGAAGGTGGATGATCCTCAGCTAGTCACCCAGCACAGCCTACTTGGAGAGTCCTCCCACCTCCCAGTCAGTTAGAAACCTTATCTAAAGAAATACAATAACTCTTAAGGAACACCTGACGTTCATGCTTGACCTGCCTACACACTCCCTTGAATGCATGTACATGCAAATGCACAAGCTTGCTCATGCATGTACACACACACACTTTCTCCTTGAATATAGTCATCCTATATTGCTTTATTTACATGTTAACATTTTAATTCTAAGTCAAACTAGTAACTGGCAATAGTTTCTTTCTCAGATCCCTCTCTCCAAGCAAGGACTCTGACCTTGCCTGCTTATTTGAATTGAAATGAATTCCAATAACAAATCACAATTTATTGATGACCCCACAGACTTCTTAACAAATATGACAATCAGCATGGTGGGAATGAAATGGTCAGGGTGAGTTTTAAGGCACAGCATAGTGACATCCCAGCTCAGGTGAGGATAAAGACAACATTTCCTACCAAAGGCATTAGAAGGCAAGAACCGGTGAAAAACTTAAGGTCCACAATTGGTTCCCATGAGGTCTAGTAACTACAATTAAGGATGCAGGAATGTTCATTTTTTAAAACAGTTGTAAGAAAGCCTCTTTTGTTCCTGGGCAGAATGACCACTTCCCTGTACAGCAGGAACAAGACTGCCTACAGCTTCTTTTAATGTAGGCACATATCCAACTGTCACTCAAGATAAGGCACGGATGTGTAAGAAATGATGACACTGAGGGACGCTCTTCAACCAAGCCCAAATGGGAACTCTGGAATTCCTCTGAGGCTTTAGCCCAGGGTGTGACCACTGTGAGATGTTCTGCACTTTTATGAGAGGACTGAGCCTGGTTTGGGGAGGTCAGCCACTCAGGAACATACACAAGCACACACACACACGCACATCCACGCATACACACACACACACACACACACACACACACACACACACACACACCGCCTGCCTTCATCCCATCCTGGCTTCCTTCCTTCCTTCTATTACCTATGACACCAGTTCACATGTCCTCATTGTCCTCATTCAGGCTGTTCAGACTGCTTTCTAGAAATGCAACCTAAAAAGACAAAAGAAAATAATCTGCAAATTCACAGTACAAACCAATGCTTTCTCCAGCTCTTGTCCTTCTCTGTCATGGTTCTGCTGCTCCTATTCTGTGAGACAGGCCCCTCCAGACCCCTCCAGATAGCAGGGCAATGGCAAGATCAACAAACCCATGATCTGTTGCTCCTATGACACGCATTTGGATCACAGACATCATTGGACAAGTCTTTAGCTTCGAAATCTTCTAAACTTGGAGAGAAAGTTCCAATCTCAGCAACAAAAACAAATGGTGAAAACAGTCATGAAATGAAGCAGCCTCAGAAACAGGTCATTGTCAGAAAAATGCAGGCAGCCACCAAAGTTAGACACAGCAGAAGTTCCTCAAAGGGAAGGAACCATGGCTGCACTTAAGTACTCAACAGCAGCCAGGCAATGGTGGCGCATGCCTTTAATCCCAGCACTTGGGAGACAGGAGCAGGTGGATCTCTGAGTTTGAGCCAAGCCTGGTCTATAGAGTGAGTTCCAGGACAGCCAGAACTACACAGAGAAATCCTGTTTTGAAAAACAAGATAAGAAAACTCAACAGCAACATCATGAAGATGTCAAGTCTGCCAAGTTAATAAAGAAATGCAATGCAATTTAGTGGCAAGCTAGCCACTGGGCAAGAAAAAGTCCTTGCTTCAGATGTAGACAGAATGCAGTCCAAAAAGGACAAAACTTGGAAGCAGCTAAATTGACAGCCTAGCTCTGCCAAGACAGGATAGGTAAGTCCTTCATAATTTCTGCTTTACAATTAGTGTCTGTCAGAGATACTGGACCAAAAGGCTGAAGAAAGATGCTCTAATGTATTGAGAGAAATTGGGGACTGTCCAGGCAGCTGGTTGTCTGTTATTTCTTAGTTTTGGAAACTGGTGGCTCTGTACTTCCTATATAATCAAATATATTTATCCTTCCCAGGTCTCTGATGTGGTTGAAGACTAGATAGTTATAGTCTCACAGTTAAATTTTAAGTTGTTTAGGAATTAAAAGGATTTTCTAGGTCTAAGAAGATGTTTTTAAGTTGGTAATTCAAGTTAGGATAGAAACTGAGTTAGGTATAGAACTATAAACTCATTGAGACAGATAATAGAATATTAATATCAGTTACCAAATATGTATGGACTGGACATTGGGAATGTATGTCATATCTTATAATTTTCATAACTGTTGTCTAATTGTAAAAAAAGAAATGCAATGCAATTAAAATAAAAATTAGTAGTAATCTTTTTTTAAATGTTTCTTATAGAAATCTAGATGAGTAAATCTAGAATTTTATGCTATGAAAAAAAAATTTGTTAAAATAATAAAAGTGATGAGAGTACATTTGCCCTGACAGATATGAAATATAAAATTACATTAATTAAAGCAATCTAATAATGGTCGATAAATACGCATGCCAGTGGAACCTAAAAATATATTGAAACTTAATATATGATAAAGAGTTATTACTTCTAAAATGTCATACACACAATGGATATTCATTTGGAGGAGAAAAATCAAATCCACTCCTCTAACCATAAAGCAAAATAAATCACAGATGGAACAAATTTTTAGATGTAAAATATGAAAACCACAAAGTCTTCTAGAAAACAATGGAAGAGATTCTTGTCCAATCTTAGAGTTGCAGAAGGCTTCCCAACTATGACATTTAAGTCAGAAGTCAATGAAGAAAACCAGTTTTGGTTTGGTTTGAGACAGAATCTATGTAACTGTAACATAGGCTGGAATGAAACTTGCCATCCTCCTGTCTCTGTTTCCAAAGCACTAGGATTATAAGTGGATACCAGCTCATCCAGGTATAAGAAATATCTCAAATTTGAATATACACACACTCTCATGAAAAAATTAAGTCTTGCATGTCAAAGACTTTCACAGGCAAACTCAAAAGAACACATGATGTAAAACAGGAATCTATTTCCTAGATTCAAATATAAAATATATTCATCCTCTCATAATAGAGAGCTCCTATGAATCATACAAATTCAACAACTTAGCGATACAAGCAGATGGTCTACATAAGCTTAAAAGGACTTAAAAGTGTGCTGGGCATGGTAGCCAGCACATTTAGTGCCACCACTAGGGTGGCAGGAGCAGGCAGATAATCTGAGTTCTAGACCAGTCTACAACGCAAGTTCCAGGACATTCAGGGCTACCCAGAGAAACCCTGACTCAAAAACCAAACCAACCAACCAAAATATTACCAGTTCCATTTATAAGAAAAGCTCAATTTTTCCCCTCTGTGTGTAGCCCTAGCTATCCTAGAACTCACTTTGTAGACCAGGCTGGGCTCGAACTCAGAGATCCACCTGCCTCTGACTCCCGAGTGCTGGGATTAAAGGCGTGGGCGCTGCCGTCACCACCCAGTGAAAAGCTTGATCTTAATATAAGTGTGATTAAAGCTATAATAAAATACCACTTTTCACTGATCAAACTGTGCACATATAAAAGTTTCATTTGTCTGTCTGAGACTAAGCCTTACTCTGCCATATTCACCTCCAACTCTTCATCCTCCTGCCTCAGCTTCCTAAGTTCTGGGACTACAGGTATGAGTCCACTGCATCATGCTCCTCCTGCACAAGTTTGATATTCTCTGTTGGTGAGGATGCTGAGCAGCAGGCAACCTCATACATCCTTACCATAAAGACTAAGGGCAACGTTGACTAAAGTTCTATGTGCATGTACCCCTTGATGTGAAAATTTTACTTCTGTGGGCCGTTCAGAACCTTTTGTGTTACAAAAGTCAGCAAACTTTTCCTATAAAGGCCAAAGTAATAAACTCTTCACAATCTGTACCCCATGTAGTTTCTTGTCTCAACAATCCTGCTGTCACTGTAGTGTGAAGTTAGCTTCAGATAACTAACAAGCATACATATGAGCATGTTTGTGTTCTGACAAAACTTTATTTATAAGGTAGACTGTAGATGGGTTTGGCCTATGGGCCCTAGTTTGTCAACTCTGCCGTAGGATGCATAGGTACAGGATGGCTACACACCCCCTCACTGTGACACAGACCACAGGCTCTCCCCGAACTTCATTACTTCTCCACAGTAAAATGTTTATCGCTAGAAAATGGATGAGAGCATTGACTTGGGAGTCCAGGGCTGCATTTTGAAGCCCTCCTTGATGTTTCTGATCCATTTGGCTAAACTCTTTCTGGTGTGTAACACAAGCTCTATGTCCAACTTCTTGCTCGTCTGCTTAAGAAATCTTTGTTGCCGCAATTCTGTTCTTTCTGCCATCCTGAGTGGTTACTAACAGTGGCTGGGATGAAGTTAAAGTCACACATACTATACATACAATGGCAGAGCTGCCATCAACCAGGGTCCCCTGAATGTCCCCTAAGTAGGACAGAATGGCTAAGCCCTACACATACTAAACAGTGTTTCAGATCTGACCAGAGGGGAGAGTCTTTTTTTTTTTTTTTTTTTTTGCTTAATAACCTCCTGAGAAGTTGACATTCCTGATAGAATGCTTAAGCAATTTTCTGTGAACTTTAACGGGATTAAGGTTTGCTCTGGGAAGCCAATTACCCACATGTCCAATTACCCATACACACAATTGCCAACTGTCAGTCAAGCTTCTACTGACCCTTAGCCAGACTTTCCTTTCTGCATCCGACAACGATCATCTATCCACACTCTCCATACCCCATAAAATGTCCCTGCCAAATGTGAATTTGGGAAGTGGCCATCCCAGGTCCATTTTGTTTATACCCACAACCCTCATACAACTTTGGTGTCTACAGCCCATTTGTCCCAAAGTTTCCTCCATCCCTTGAAACACTCACCCGGTTACCATAGCATAGTCAGAAATAAATCCATTTCTCTTTGTGTCATTGAGTTTTGCTATGTATTGCTGCAGATAAATCTACCATGCTAGATTCACACTTTAGAAACTTGCTTTAATTTACTAACTGCTCACCAGGTGCCAAAGACTACACTAAGCACTTTCCATATATTAGCTGATAGTGAGCACTGTTTCTCCCCCACAGTGAGGATCTCATAACTGGGACTGGTTACCCAAGCAGGGAGTGACCTCGCTTACAAGAGTGGATATAACAGTAATGACAATACCAGCTAGTATTTCAAGAATGCTCACAGTATGAAAAGTACCAGAGTGAAACTCTTTAAAAATTATTATTTGTAACCTCACAAAGATTCTCTTTAAAAAAAAAAAATCCAAGTTTAACCACTAGCGGTAAATTAATCTCTGATAGGTTAATACACTCCATTTAGAAAAGAAAAGAAAACCAAATGCTTTCCTAAGACAAATTTCTAATAATAAAGCTCAACCCAATTCTCTTGCTTAGGGACATACAGAGAAAATGAAGCTACTCTTAGAGGGGACATGATTTCCCAGGGGCACATCAGCACCATTGGATCAGAACTGGTGGGAGGATTTTACACACACTTTCCAATGAGGAATATTATTGTTAAAGACTGAGAAATACACACGCACGCACACACACACACACACACACATGCATTCACATGTACACGCACCAGCACACATGCTGGTTAGAGCCCTCTCAGGGATCCTTCAGGAAGCAAAGCATTGAATGTTCATTTCAAGATGTAACGCTCCTGGTTCTTTGAACAAAGAAATCATCTCACGTGGCCCCCAAAGACTCGGCTGGGTTTAAACTAACCTCAAATTATAGACATAGGAGGGAGAGCTAGATTTTGATTTAAGGAACAGAACAGGCTGAATTTGGAATGTTTTTATAATCTTTCTCTAAGGAGATTTGAGGGTCTGGTATACGCCTGTTGGACCTCAGAGTGGCTGCACAGATATTTTTGATTTTTTGTTTTGGTTTGGTTTGACTTGATTTATAGTCTAGGCTGACCTGGAACTTACTATATATCTCAAGTTGACCACAAACTCCCCCCTGAATATTAGAATTGCAATCTGGAATTACAGGGGTACACTACCATGCCTGACTTGCTTTGGTTTTTATGGGAAGTTAGTGGGATTGTTCTGTCTCATGGAATTTCTGAGGCAGGGGACAAAAAAGAGATCTCAAATGGGAAATCTGTATGGGTATGTGTTGGAAAATACGTGAATTGGCACTGGAGAATTCTAGGGCCAGGAAATATAGGAAATCTAGAGCCTCTGTATTCATAGGTACCAGAAGGAAGAATCAACCCTTTGATACTTCAGCATTGTCTGAGGGCATACTCCTGTTTGCAGAGCACTTCAAAATCTTCGGAGCCTTAGTGCCCTCACCTATTAAAACTGGAATTCATACTAGCTCCTCAAGAGATTGCTTTGAGAGAAACTGTGCAGTGATTAAGGACAAATACTCTGAAGAGATGCAGCTGGATTTTAATTATTATGTTACCCTTCACTAAAACATAAGCCTTGGATAAATAATTTAATATGGTTTTGAACATACTCAGATTTTTTTCTCTTCTCTATGGCAGATGTAATGAGAATATCTAATATAGGATTTGTTGGGTGACTGGATTTCTGTGTTGTACCCTATTGGGACACAGTTGGCATTGTATCTGTGTTCGCCACTCCAGATTACTAGTTCTGTTTAGCCAGAGCATCTTCAGCTGTGTCACACGACAGGCAGGGTTGACAACAATCACTGGGAGTCCCTGAAACTACCTTTTTGGGAGAGAGTTCTCAATAAAAGGATGGTCAAAGTCCTGTATCTGTGTGAGTGCACAGAGCTGGGGCTGGCCTTATGCAGACGCCTGGGTAGGCTTATACCCCAGGATGTAGTGCAGCACAGGGACACACAGACATGCTCAGATCTGCAGTCTTGGCACCCGGAGCTCTGAGCATCCCTGACCTGTGGTCCCTAGAGGACCACCCTGGCTTTTGCAGGGATAGAAACAGCTCCTTTCTGGCACAGACTCCCAGATGAAGGAGCCTGTTGGGCTAAGCCAGAATATAGCTTCACCAGCGACACCCTCTGGCAGCAAGAAGGAAAAGGCAGGTGCAAGAGAAATACTTATCCCAGGGTTTCCCCTGGCTGCCCAGGCCTCTCATTTGAGACCAGGGAAAATTACCTCTGAATTCACAGATCACTGTCAGGTCAGAAGTCTCAAGAGAAAGATGTTTTCAGTCTTGGTATGTGAATAACACATTAAATAAATGTTTGAAAAAGAAATTGCCCATCTATCTATCTATCTGCTTATTTCACAAATAATTATTCTGTATTCCTCATGTGAAAGGCATGATCCAGAATGTGAGGGAAACCGCAGCAAGCCAGCTAGCCAAAAGCGTGTGACTGTAATTACATTGCATGGTTGTAGAGTAGCTCATTCAAGCCACTAGACAGAATTAAACTTCAATGCCAAGTATGTGTTTTGAGTTCTCATTTGTCTACTTATCTCTGCATGCACTTAACCCTGACCCTGGCACGGCGCATTTACACATGAGCTTGGCTGCATGTTGCCAAAAACTGGCCTAACCAGTGACTGAAACTCTCCCAAGGAGAATATTCACTGGGGTTCAGACTGTGCAAATTCAGTGGTCCCCACTGGCTTGCAAATAGCCTTGTAGACAGGACACATCACACCACTTCCATCCTTCAACACCGTTCAAGTGTAACAGAAACAGAGAAGGCAAGAAACTCCAAAGAGGGAGAGATTCTAAGGGATGACTTCAAGAAAGAACAAGATTGTGATAAAGTCATGAGGTATAGTGTCGGGGGACCAAGTGACCTGCCAAGACACTGAAGAAGGATATGGAGAAACACAAAATCAGTTTTTCTTTTCCAGAGTCACTGAAGGGAGAGACTAGAAGACAGCATGATGATCAATAGCAACCCAAATGACAGCTTGCATTAAAACTACACAAGTTAGGGGCTGGAGAGATGATTCAGTGGTTAGGAACACTGGCTGCTCTTCCAGAAGACCCAGCCATTTGCCATTCACATAGCCCCTCACAACCATCTGTAAAACTCCAGTTCAGGGGATTCAAAACTTTCTTCTGGCTTCCACAAGCATACACATGGTGCATGGATATACATGCAGGCAAAATGCCCATACACATAAAAATAAAATAAAAAAAAAACTATCCACTTTAAACATTCCTGCTTATTTTTACAAACACTTGAACCCATAAAAAATGGGGTTCCCGGTTCTTTTTGAAAGTAGACAAGGTAGTTCACAAAAATAGAGATGGTCTTTACTCAGCAGTGGAACCCCAACAGCTCTCAATGAGATTCCAGTTGAGTGAAAACTACACCAGGAGCTTGGTGTTGCTTTGCTTCTTTTTGAAACAGTGTCTGACCTCCAACACACAATCTTCCTGCATCAGCCTCCCTACCACCAAACGCAGCTAACTCCTAAGCTCTGGTTGGGAGAATACCTCCAAGAGGTACAGGACGATGATCTGGGGATAATCCCTAGGTTTGGTTTATCCAGATAGGGTCCAAAAGTCACATGCTGTACAGCCTAGATAACAGAGGAGCCTCGAGGTGTATCTGAAGTAAGAGAGGGTATGGCTGGCAGAGGACAGAGTGGGGATGGGTGGTCTGTTGGCTGTCTACTGTGTGGTGTGTGGTGTAAACTCTTATCTCATGAAATCAATGTGGGTTTGTTTTACTGCATTTGTGTTCAGGCTCATAGACTTCAGGGAGAGGTATAAACAACAGCCCCATCATGGCATGTATGCCTCACGTGGGTTCCAATTATTCAATGTTTGGAGAGCTCCTCTTTCCTTCTGCATGCTGGTTGATGTGGGGTCATTTGGTTTGGGTGGGGTGTTTTGTTTGGTTGGTTTTGGTTTGCTTTGGTTTTTTTTTTTTTGTTTGTTTGTTTGTTTGAGGCAGGGTTTCACTGTGTAGCCCTGGCTGTCCTGGAATTCACACTGTAGACCAGGCTGGCCTCAAACTCATAGAGATCTGCCTACCTCTGACACTTGAGTCCTAGGATTAAAGGCATGCACCACCACCACCTGACTGTGGTTTTGTTTTGTTTTGTTTTAATGTAGTAAGAAGGTTTTAATGCCTAAGGGTTTTGTGGAGCAATAATAAATAGCCATTCTATATTCAAACACTGGGTCCCTGCCTGCTGGAAATGAAGATGCCTTATTGGAAAAACAATAGGAACATATAGGCCTAAGTTCCTACTTACAATAGGGAGGTGACTCTGCCTGGCAAGTCAGGAGAACACCACCAACGTCACTTCCACCTATGATAAAATTGAGAGATCCTGACTGAGACACACATGCAAACCATGGAGCCTGGATCACACATGTGAGTGCAAGGGTTTATGGCATTCTCTTCCCAACAGGTTGCCCCATGGCCTCCAGCCCTCAGCAGGCTGTAGAGGTCCATGGGGGTGGCACTACTGTCTACAGTTCAAATTCCAGGCTGCTGGGCCAAGTGATTTCAAACTCAGCAGTAAAAAGAACAGAGTGCTCTCAAAGAATCCCTGGAAGACCCCTTCCCACCAGGGCACTGCTAACATAGCTCAACCACAGAGGGTTGGCGATAATTTAAACATGGTTTCTTGGGAAAGAATTCAACTCACAAAGACACAGTCTCCCAGATTCAATAAGCATTTGCGTCCTCATTAAGTTATAATTTCTACACCCTAAAGATCTCCACTCTTGCTCCAAGATGGACCACCAGCAGCTACCACTCACTTACGTTGAAGGGCTAATGGGTAAAGACATACAATATGGTTCTGTGGCTTTTCCTTTCCACGAACATGCTTATGACTTGGTCAGTCAATTATCTCCTTGACTCCTATGTCCATTTACAGTAATTCCTATTGAAAATGGTTCCACCTCTTGCACTAATGGGAGCTTCAGTGATCAGCTACTGTGTCTAGCTATTCTGTGTTAGACCTCCAGGACCCCTCTCAGCACCATAGGAAAGAAATAGATCTTCGAGGAATTATAATTGCTCTCATTACTCCTCCCACATCACCGGCAGAGAGAAATCAACATGGGTGACAGCCACCAAATGAATGCTGGGAACAATGGCTGCTGTTGCCTTTGTCTGGCATGACACATGTGCTGCACACAATGGGATTGTGTTCAGCATCAGGCCTGTCTTAATTATATTTTTCACTACTGATATTTTTCTCACTGATTTAAATGGTGTCTTCCATGCTGCTGTCCCAGACTACAAACCAGACATGGCTATTACTACATATAGTATTACTATGTTATTACATGGCATTATAATAATGGATTCCATCATCAAATAGAATTCTATGTGTCACCTTCAGTGGTATAATCTCAGTTCGTGAGAGCTAGAGGACCCATAGGGTGAAGTAAGAACCAAAAATATAAATCATATACAAGAGAAAGAAAAAATAACAATATGAAATTATACCAGAACTTAATGCACAGGATATGGCTAATGGTGGGAGCTCTCTCCATCAATCCTGACTTCCAAAACCTGAGAGCAGTGTGGGGAGGGGGAAGAGAGGGGGGAATTAAAAGCAGAATTCTCTCCATGATACTCAAAGTGTAGCCTACAGACAGTAGCAGCAATGGTGTTGCCTAAGAGCTTGTAAGAAATATAGAACCTCGGGCCACACGCAGATCTCCTGAGTCAGAGACAGTATCTGATAGAAATGCAATGCAGGTTAACAAAGGGAGCTGGCATGAAATTACCCTACTTTCTCCTATTAATTAAAACTCTTAATAGAAGAAAGAGCCTTGTCTGCTTTAAAATGGAAGAGCATTAGAAGAGATAGAGTATCATACTACAAGCAGCATGGTGAGAGTCCCACAAACAAAGGTAGGAGTTTCTGAGTCATAAGTTCCCAGAGCGGATAGGGAACTGTCATTCCAAGTGGCCCAGCCTACATGGTTCCTGGCTCGGAGAGAGTGTACACTAGGTAGGATCATAGTTTACAGCCACCTTTGTCTTGGGTAGCAGAGTGGGAAGAACTGAGTTTGCCTTTCCTGCCCTGAAGATTGAGTCCTCTAACCATACGGGGCAGAGGCCTGGTGGTTCTTTATTCTAAGTCACATGCTTTGGGGAGATATGGCCTGGTTTTTGAGAGGTGGGGGGGGGGCCACGAGAGGGTCTATGATCAAACAGCATCTTCATATTCAGATGATACACATGCACAACCAAGTCTGAGTAGCCCCCATCCAGCTTGTTGGGGTGTGAGGAAAGAGAATTCTAAGGACAGAGACCTGTTCTAAGAGTTTGGCTACATGGTCCTAATAGAGAACATTAAGGAAAGTAAGACTGTTCTACACGTGCACTACGGCCAGGAATGGAAGAAGCTTGATGAGTTCAAAACCAGACCAAGCTAACTCAGAGAGATCCTACTTCAAAGAAACACCAAGTGCTACAGTATCTTGCCCTTCTTGTATGTATATGTATGTAGATTCACCTGTTCGTGTGTAGGCACATGTGTGCACAGGAGTGCCCATGCAAGTGTGTATACACACACCTGGATACTAGAGGCCAGTACCAGGTGTCTTCCTCTATCACACTGTCCTTATATTTTAACACGGAGTCTCTCACTGAACTTGGAGCTCATCAATTTGGTTCACTCACCATCAGCAAGCCCTAAGAATTCTGTCCCCACAACCATGGTTGACAGCACATGGACTACAGACACACAGCCCCACTCCCAGCTTTTACGTGAGTACTGAAGATCAAAACTCAAGACTTCACACTTGCATTGCAAGCACTTCATCCACAAGGCCATCACCCCAGCCTCTTCCCCATGAATTTTGAGTCAGCAAGCTAGTGAGTGTGTTGACTTTGACAAATGTTTATTGTCACTTATTATCTGTACTGCAAAGATACTGTGTCCTACAGTGGGAGTACTTACAAGCTGCTAGGTGACATAAAGATTCGTGTTTTATTGAAAAAAATCTGTTCTTTCACATAAAACTTTGTATTCTGCTGATTTTTTTTTTCAAATTAATTTTATCGAAGCCAAATTAATATACAATAATATACATATATTTTGATGTGACTTGGCAATAAATTTCAGAAATAGTATGTTCCAGTGTATCTACCACCACAATCAAGATACAAAACAATCCATCATTCCCAAAATCTCCCTAGGCAGCTAGTTGCCTCCCACTGCCTCCATTTCCAGGAAACCATGGATCTGCTTGGTTTTTGTCTGGCTCTGTTCTACTGCTCTTAACTCTAGTCTAGCATACATCCATGCTTCCTATAATTTAAAAAACTGGTTTTGTCACATAATTAGATTTTATTCAATGGCCAATTGCCTATATAACATGGGTCTCAAAAGATTATATCATTTGGTGACATCATTGCTGTCCTAGTTTAAATGTACTCTAAAATGCTCACATGATGTAACCACCTGACTGACACATTTCTCAGAAAGCATCTCCTTCACTAAGCAGTATGGGCTTATGTTCAAACTGAAGTTTAAAACTGATTTTTTATTATTTGGAATTACTAAAAAAAAAGGGAAAAGAAAGCAGGAAGAGAGAGGGGGGAAGGAAGGAAGGCAGGAAGGGAGGAAGGAAGGAAGGAAGGAAGGAAGGAAGGAAGGAAGGAAGGAAGG